>DF244360.1:0-27848 GCA_000507305.1 Breviolum minutum Mf 1.05b.01 | reverse complement strand
TCAATTCAGAGGACCATCAGCTTGGGGTTCTGACTTGGCAACAACAAAAAACACCAGGGATCATCGCCGGGTAAGACCAAGTAAAGGATTCAACCAAATGAGTTTGGTGATTTACTTCTTTAAAAGCAACGTACTCTACTGAGAAGATTGCATTTGAAAAGGTACCAGGGTGCCTCGTAGCAACAAAACAAGCAGTGCTTTTGAGACGGGCTTCAAACCAGACGAAAGGTTCGACTCAACCGTCAGGCTTCTGCACAAAAGTTGAATGTCACGCATGCATGTGAAGCCACACACACCCTCAAAGCCATCATACTGTTGATGGAACAAATCCTGCACCAGTTGATATGGTAAATATCCCATTATTTACAGGGTTTTATACATCCCAGGTGGTGCAGGATTTCTTCCATCAACAGTAGCACCTGAACATAAGTCATTTGTGAAAGTAAGGGAGTCCCAACCATTCTCTTTGACCCTCTGTGTTTGCTGCATGTTGTGCACCTTCGTGACTGTTCTGACACAAATGATGGACCTTGAATAACAATTATATGGCAAGAGAAACGCTATCACGCATGGGTATATCAACAACCTGACCTGAACCCCACTGTTGCCACCAAAAAAAATCCTGTCACCTCCAGTAGACTGACCCCCTTGTTTCCAGTAGGAAATATATCTTCAAAACGTCCATGCCGCTGGGTCCAGCAGCGTCTGCTCACCGTCCAGCAACTTTTCCACCGCCATATCCCGTTCGGATACTCCCCCGCAAGTTGGATAGCTGAAACAATGGGGGCTTTTGAAGGTGAAAAATGAGACAAGTTGGGAAAACAATGTAGCATATATAGCCCCTGAAGAATGATGGTTGGAAGACCAGCGTTTCCTTGTGAGAAAGTAGTTTTTGGAGGGGGTTTCTTAAACTTCAGAAGTGCAGTGCGTTTTTTTTACCATTTACAACCCCTTTGGGTGTTTCCCAAGCTTACAGCCAAGCTGTACAAAAGAAGTTGCAAAACACTTCCCCATTGCTCCAAGCTTCAAGGTGAGATAGCCCGAGAGATCTGTATCAAAGGCTCTCCAAGCACCCGCGATATCACCATGATAACGTAGTTTTTGACAAGCTGCTTGAAACTCGGACCAGTTCACTCGATTGCTACCTGGGAAGCATGGAAGCGTGGAATGAGACTGCTAGCTGCCAGAAACTGTTGGAACCTGCGGTTAAGAAAACCAACAATTGAAAATCAGAGGCTAGTGTTTGGCTTAGTTGGGCCCCTATATGTATCTACAAATATACAAAACGAGGCCCAACATATGAAGTGTGGGAATGACCTAAGGTCATTGATGTCATTGATCAAATGAACAATCCTGCATGTTAACAACTCAGCTATTGCTGGTTGAGATGGTTCTGAAAATTGTGCTCAAAGCTATTCCTACCAAATTGGTAGTGAATCCCAATGCTAGAAGGCATCAAAAATCATCACCTTAAACAAATCCAATGAAAAATGGTCTCGTCGGATCAATCTGTTCAGTAGTTCAAGACTAGTTGAAGGTCAGTATCATTTACAAAAGATTCATATAGGTCGTGATGCTGGTGACCTTAACAGAAAAGCTGGGAGGGGGGACGACCAAAGTTATACCCACGTTTTTTGATCTATCTCCCTTTGAGACACAAGTCTTAGTTTCCTCTTTGACATAAAAGCTGAATGTGAACTCTAATCTACGGGATTTGGCAAGCGGTTTTTGCCGAATTAGTCAAGGTATAAAAACTAAAAATTGGTGTTAATCAAGGGTTAGGGTGAAAATAGTGCAGGATTTCTTTCATCAACAGTATATACAACTTGCTATTCAACCAGCACGAAAACCAAACAAGGAACCAACGTGTTTGGTTGGCTGCTACCAAAGACACCAGTCTTGTCCAGCAAATGCGTCCAAGCTTTCATGAAGTGTCCTTGGTGGATATTGTTTGGAGTGGTCGAGTCCATCTTAGGATATCGTGGGATGATGTTTAGCTCATGAGTAACCCTGTTTATTTATCACAGAGTTAAAACCTTTTGGGATACTACTTCAACATCCCAACTGTGAAACCCAAGTGTTTCAAGTAATCATCTTAGAAAGTTTGGGATGTTACTTTTGTTTCACATCATAAAGCTTCACTTTTTCTTTGGGGGGGGGGGGGGTGGGGTTTGGCAGTTTTTCGGGCATTATAAATATATATAAATACAAGATAGAAAAAGAAACAAATCACGATCGTTCACCCATGATGGTGGGGATGTTGGGGTAGGCAGGAGCTCCACTGAGCCTACCGTGTTGGGATTGGGAAGTCATCCTGTTGATGGAAGAAATAGTGTTAACCAGTTGAGGTTGGGTAGTGTATCCCATTATTTACAAGGTTCTGTTTAATCCCAGGTGCTGATCGTCGGATTTCCGAATCATCAACAGTATGAAACATATTCAGTTCAAACATCCTGAAGATGGTGCAGGAGCATTTTGCACGATGAGTCCATGACCCACATTCAAACCATAGGTCATTCTTTTACCCCAAGAAATCACCATACATCTGGGTAATGCGATCATTTTGAAATCAAAGAAAACAACACTTTTGGAGACCCTTTTAAGGGAGGATACAATAAAACACCCACTCCGAACCAAAAACACACCACAACCTCGGGATAATTTCCCTCAGCGGGTTGGTCCCTTTCTGCTCTAAATATTGTGTTTTTTGGGTGTGACCTCTATGTGAGTCTAGCAAGGCAACGAGTTATGTATGCACTTGTAAAGGTTCTTTTCTATATGGAATTACAATATAGTGTAGCAATTATAGAGAAAGGATATACAAATATACTTCCTGACAGGTGTATTCACTTCATGAGGAAAGTGCTTTTGAACGAAAAAAAATTATATAAATAAACCATAGGCACATATAATCTTTCACCAACCCCAAAATTCCAAAAAAAACAAAAACGTGGTTTCAGTAGGTTTTTTTCCCCACAAACGGCCTTTTTGTTCAATAGTGAAACAGAAAATCAGACCACTCTCCGTCCCAGCATCCATTGTATTTTTGATTCAGAAGCTCCTTGACCTGCTAGGATGTTGTGGGCAAGAAGTTCTGAAGTGGTGATCACATCAATGGTCACTACTGTAGCTGTTTTTATGTTGTTTAAATTCTAAACCTGACGTATACTGGGCCAATGGGGTATCATACTGGGGGTTACTAACAGCTTACTACTACCTTCCCACGTAACCTCCTTTCATGGCATCTTTTCAACATCTGTCTATGGCGGAATCCTCGTCGATATAAATGTTTGAAAACTTCCGGTGTTTTTAATGTGGGGTTGTAATTCACAACCGTGTTTTCAAACCTCAGTTATATATAAGCTTGGGGCTAGAACCTAGCTGCTAAACTGGTAAAATTGTTACTTTCCAATTTGTATAGATCACAAATCTGCTTTCCACTGATATTTGGGGGTCCCCTTCTGAGAGATATCCTCATCGCCCCATGGAGACATCAAGCAGTTGCCCCAACAGATGAGATGATAGATGTGTGACCCGATGACTGCTTCAATGGTTCTAGAACCAACATGCCTCCCAATGTACATGTACTGTGGAAAAAATATGAACATAAATACGAGAAAAGCATAGGAAAAAATGTGCCTTGGAAAAGGGAACTCCTTTCAACTCTGGCTATATGGGCGTTTCCTTAAATGGTGGTACTGTACCCCCAAAACACCCCAAAATGATCATTTTTAGTAGGAAAACCCATGGTTGTTGGGTACCACCATTTTAGGAAACCCCATATTCGGAGGGTACCTATGTTCAAAAAAATCGGTCATACAATTATATGAATGAATCCCAGAAGTCAAGTGCAATTAGATAAGACATATGAGATACCTAGAAATCCCAATGATCCCTATTTTTGAAGGGCATCCGTTTAACCCCCCCCAAAACAAGGCCTTTTCCAAGCAAAACAAAGGTCATTTGGGTTCCATTCAAGTGTAACTTGGGTTGTCCCCCTTTTCAGCAATGGCCAGTAGTTGAAGGGAAACGGCATCACCCACAAAACAAGCGGTGATGCTTGTGGTCACTATTACTGGAAAGGGGGACGACATCTATTTCACCTTTTATCCACCTTTTTGAGAGTGACAATCACCACAGCACAACCACTGAATCCACACCCACTTACTGTAGTCTTTTAAGATCGAACCTTGGTGGTAAACGAGAAACGTCAGGTTTTCGGAAAAAAAAACGCAGTGAAAAACTTCAAATTGGACCCATGAGTGGTTATGGGGAATGAATCTTTGCACGAAAACAAAAAACAAAAATCACAAAACAGGCCACAATAACTTGAACATTTGGAAATAGTACACAAATAATCTCCACCAACTGATTTACCATGGCAGAAAGAAAAAAACTGCCTCAAACAAACATATAAAAATATACAATTACATAATGTCCAATCCCCCCGGTCACTGATCACCTCTTCCTTCGCCGTGACGTTTGCTTCAGCCAGGAAGAATGGGGATGGAGTCCACTTATCCAGAAATCGGAAGTCGGATTCCTCTAAGATCTTCCGGCCATCTCCTTAGATAAGAATCCAATCTAAACCAAAATGAAGGGACTAAGACTTCTGAAAATCTCCATTTGGGAAGGACTGAAAGGAAGGTTTTGGCATTCAAGAAATCACTCATTTTGTGGGTTCCAACTTCAATTTGAAGGAAACTTGGGGAAAGCACCCCACAATCATTGCGGTACTTGGATGGTACAAACTTCATCTCATTTCTTAGTAACACTAAGTGCCAAGTCATTTGGGAGGGATCTCCGATTTTAGCCCCATAAAGTCCATCATCCCATTTGTTGTTTCTTTGCTGTCCATGTGTGGAAGCCTAAGACTGTCGATGGTTCAGAAATCCTGCGATCACCAGTTGAGGTTGGGTAGTCTATCCCATTATTTACAGGGTTTCATACACGTCAGGTAGTGGAGGATTTCTGAACCATCAACAGTATATCAGGTAATGTATTCATCTATGTACATCTACTGCAATTTCTTTGCCCAACCTCCTAGGCAAGGCAAATACATCAGGTATCGATGTACCTCTGCTCAAGAACTGACTGGAAGATTCTTGTTAGCTGGGTGGGAAGCTTATTGACACTTTGATACAAACTACCATGGTACATGAAATCTTTTTATTCAACCTGACATCTTGTGGCTCGGTAAGGTCTGGTGATCTAATACTTCACCCAGAGCGATGAATGAAGTCTGCGAGGTGCAGTCTTATACTATCCGCGTCGAAATCCTGCACCACCGGGAATGTATAAAGCCTCTCGTAAATAGCAGGATTTCAAATAACTACACATCTACTCTACTTGGTGGTTGAACCACCCATGTTAAAATCATTATGGATCATTTGCCCGGCTAGGGCTACCAAAATGATCTTCGATCAACATTAGAAATTCACCTTAAAACTCTTAGCCAAGAGTGGATACTTGGTCCTTTAAAGCAGTTGGTGAAGCCTGGTTTAGGATTCCATCTCCAAGTGAGGAGCACCTTCTGAAATGGAACATTGTCTTGGGATTTGACCCTCTTGTAAATTAGCATGTCCAAAAACAATGCACCTATTTCCACTACCATCTTTGCTTTGCCAATTAATACTGTAACTGATCTGAATCAAACATAGATGACATCGCATTTTCCTTTTCACCCTTTTTTGCTTTCCAAACACACAGTGCCATTCCTTTAATCTACACCCGTTTTTTTCGGGTTGCCAGCTCCACCGGCTGCTGCTGGCAAGTGTCGATCCAAATGTTGGAAGATCTTTTTGATGCCTCCATTGGCCCATCCCCAATCCTTCACTTCATTTTCAAACTGCACCCAAGAGATCTTCCTGAAACGCCCAATGGTTGATGGAACAACGGATGATGACCGTTTTTAGAGACAATGAAAAAAATGGCGTAAACAAACATCTGAAACAGCTGATGTCCCGGCTGAGTGAAAACCCTGGAAAAAGGGTTCAAACTATAGTAGGGATTTCCATCCCCCCAAAAAAAACAAAGTCCCATCATTCAGCAGGTAAGATCTGGGGTGAATTGAATGAATTGAATTGAACATTGACATGTATTTTGGGATAATAACAAACGAAAAAACACCTGATGTTGGAATCATATTTCATCACCCTGGATTCAAAGTATTTTTTGGAGGGAACCCCAACACTTGCAAAAAAAATACACTTCACCAACCAAATTGCTGATACCATGGAGAATTTGCTCGTTTCCTTAGGACATTTCCATGAGTCATCTGAACTCAAAGTTGCCAGGAGTAGGACGTTGGCAAACATCACTTGGGACCCTTGTCTTTTAGCTTCTACAAGAGGCTATAACGACCACGTTTAGGCTATGAAGATTGGGTGAACCTGAATCTATCAAAATCTGGGGGATATGTCACATGATGTCATTGTAGTTCGCCCATAGTATAAGTTTTTCGATTTATTATGATTAATCATATTTTCTTGATAAATCAATATCGATTTGTTAGAGCATCCCCAAAAATGGCCAGAACTCGTCTTTTCAAACAAACCACAACTCACCACCCTTCAAAGAAACCATCCACTAAGAGCTTAGGAAAACGATCCACCTCCCAAGTTTGACCGACGACCGACTCAGACCCCAAAAAGCTCCTTGTGTCTGATTCCATGGACTCAAAAGCACTCTGGCAGCTACCGAACTTCTTTTCAAGGAATCGTTTGAACCTGAATCTGATGAAAGTTGCGGGAAAACATCGAAATCACGAAATCACACATTCGGACCTCAAATCAAAGTATAGTGAAAACTACAATGTGAGACCAGACACTAGGCAGGCAGGTTTCTGCCCGCCAAGTATCCATTAACAAAATATATCATGTTAATATGTTATATATGGAAGAATGATGTAGAAATGATAACCTTTTGCGGTCGTTCATGAGGAAAAATTGGGGTAGAAGTGTGGTGGATGTTTAATTGTGTAATCGGTCAGTTTACCAGCCCTATGGCTGTTGTTTTTCAGGAGCACAGTGCTATACATGGATGTTATTTGAGGTTAGTTAAAACGTGATTGGAAGTGCCGGGTTTCACCCTATCATCTGGGTTGTTTTCGTCAGGGTTTGAGAATGAATGTGCCCCAAACATCATAAAAAGCATGTTGGAAATAAAGCATCACTTTCAGCCCCCCCCAAAACATCACCACCTCCAAAAGAGGGAGGCATCTTCATGTAGTCAAACCCAGCCATGCTGGCGACATGTTTTTTTTACTTTGCGTTTGACACACCCCTTTCAAGAAATATTCGTCAAACTAGATCATTTCTCCCAAGTAAAAAAGGGTAAAAAAAACAAAAATCTTGAAAAAAACTCATCATCAGACTTGTTGGGTCCCTGTTGGTTGGCCAACAATTTTCCGCTGATTCCCCAGTTTTGTTGCTTCCGTTGGAAGCAGTTCTTTTCGCCACGGTTGCTTGGCCAGATGATCCGCAGCGAGGGGGTCCAGTTCTTCCAGGGAGGCAAAACCCGAGTGATCCTGGAATTCCGTTGTGGCTGGCGACATGTAAAGAACCAAGGGCTGAAACCCAAAATTTAAGTGAACCAAAAATCAAATATATGTCTTCAATCAAACTTTTGGGGCAAAAAAAGAAACAGGTAAAGTGGTTCTCGGATTTTCCAGGCGATTATCGACAGTTCCATTTGTTGGAAAGGTAGTCACAAAATGGTCAATGGCAAAACTGACGAACCCGCGATTTTCCGCTCAGCTCTTAGGGTGTATCAAAGGTATGAAAGTTGGGTGGGCATTGCCATCACTTTAAGCCCCTTCTAGGGTGATGTTTCAATCCTCCACTAAAAGGGACATGCCTTGCAACGCCTTTTGCATGCACAAAAATTGCATCGGCGTGTGGAACATCTGCAACTTCTAGATGAAGAAACATGCTCTGCTTGGACTAACACACATGCCTATCTCGTGCATGGAACTTAGTAACTAGGGCTTGTAATCCCATAGTAGTCATGTATGATGTGTTGTTGTACATTTACCATCATTTACCATAAAAAATCAGCCAAATGTACGCAAATATACCAGTCGCATGGATCTGTCATGGGAATGGGTTACACTTCCAAGTGACTCCCCTAGAAGCGTTCGAAAAATCCAACTTACAAAGCTACTGCGGGAAATCCTCTAGAACACAAAAGGAATAAGCAAGTCTTAAGATCATTCAAAGCATCACATAGAGTATCCTCTCCTTGTAGATGGATTTCTTATGGATTCTCTATCCACTTATGAATGACTCGTATACAAAGAACAATAGACAATAGCTATCAATAAGCTATGCAACGTTCTGAGGTAGAATATCCTACAAATCCAATCTGATGCTTTCATCGTGGTGCTTCTATCTACTCCAACATGGTTTCTGTCTGTATAGCCCGCATAGCTAGCCAACCATGTCAACGCCTTCTCCCAATCAAAAGATCTGCATATTTGAATTTACGAATTTACCTCAAAATTTGCTGCTCATTGGAGACCCCCCAAAGTTTAGATGCCGGATTTTGCAACTATTTCTTGGGGTTTCGCTCATGATGAATGTCTGCAAAAAAACAAGTCTGTACACCCTGGAAAACGAACATGGATACCCAAAATGATAGTGACTCCTTTCAAATATGGCCCATGTTTGGTATCTATGTTGACTTTTCTGGGGCGTGGACGTTTTATTGTTCAACCTGGATTGAAGCCTTTTTGGGAATGACCATCCCAAGTGTGCGCCGGTAGGTGGTAAGTTTCCTTTTCTAATCATAAACCCTGGTGTCCGAAAGTATAATCAAACGCAGGTGGCACAAACGAAAGTACTCCATGCAAAAAGTTGAACTGGATTTGACTCAACATCTCAAACTTCTCCGGACCTTGTCCATCATCTTGTAAAGATCCTTTGCTTCATGTGCAAAGCCCATTGTAGCACAAGCTTTCCTTAGGAGTTTTCAAACTGTGACCGAAAATTCACTAGTCACCTCGGAGTCTTAGGACCAAATTTAGATTGATGCTTCTCAAGCCGGTCGTTAAACATCATACAAGCCAAACAGGAAAAATGAGGGTCAACATAGAAACATGCACCTATGGAAAAGGAAAATCATCTTCCCAGCTACCTTTAAACGGGATATGTTAGTTCGTTGGAGGGTAACCAACAGGACCAGAAGATGATGCCTGAAAAAAAAACATGCCACAAGTGAGATCAATTTCAGAGGATCTCCCTACTGAAAAAGATATTTACAGTCCCTGAAAATAGGCCTTTTGCCCCCAAAATTCGGAAAAATCCATCGACTCCAACCATTGATTTCCAGGGGCGAAGTTGCTGTTAGATTCAGGGAGGTTTTTTTTTTTCGGTGAGATCTCAGGATATGGTCGTTATGCTGTAGCCAAGTGCTGTCCACAGACGATTGTGGGCATAAGGGACTCGGTAAAAAAATCGATGAGTTTAACCATGTTCAAATGTTTGAGGATATTTTTGGAGACATAGCCAAATAAGGTATGTCTAGGACTTGACTATGATGTTTCTGAAAGCTCTGGTATCTCCGAATCGCTCGCATAAAAAATACAAAACAAAACTTGCATTCCAGTCAACTCTAGATGGGGAAAATTTCCGACCATCAGTTGGAAGTCGAAAAAGTCCCAACAAAAGCACTGTGGGTTTGGGGGGTGGTGGTTTTCCTTCAGTTCCTTCCGTTCCAACGATGGGCATCAAAACCTAAAGGAATTTGCCAATTGTCTGTTGGGTGGATCGAATTCTGGCGAAACACCTTAAGAATCTACTTTATAAAAGAGATGAATCACAGAACTTTCCCATTTAAATTTACACCAGGGTAGAAGTAGATGGCAGAGTTACCATGTATTGGTTTATTTTCTGCCCTGTATTAGTCTACCTTTGTGGGGACTGGGCCATCTACTTCGACCATGGGGTACAGCACTGAACTCCCCTTTTTTTGGCATATTCCGAGTGTCAGAAACTGTGGCTTTGGGATACTCAACTGATCATTGCTGGCAAAGGCAATCCGCCACGCACGAACCAGGTTGCCATGTTTCTTGATCAAGGTCTGTTTGAAGACACTCAAAGTCTCTTCATGAGCTTCCTGGGCAGAGGGATCGATAAAGTCACATACTTGTATCTCAACAAATGATAATTTGGTATATATATACAAATATATACAATGTACACCCCCGAAGTTTAACAGCTTGCCCCTGACAAATGGTGGTTGGAAGACAAGCCTTTCCTATTGGGATTTTGGCGAACTCTTAAACTTCGGGGTGGGATTTAAGGAAGCTTAGCCGAATTCATCATTGCCATGCCACTAGCCACTGGGGGATCATCCCTCAATCATGGAATGATGCAATTCATTGATTCATTCGCGATTGGAAACACATCATTGTGGGATGGGAAAACGAATCGTTTCAAATCATTATGTTTCGCTAGGGTTTCATATACCTCGTGCTCATTGAGGCACCCCAGTGGCCTCCGTTGTAAAGAAGTCTATTGAGATAGAAAAAATCATGAAGATCGACGTTGAGGGAGGACGGATCCAGTCTATAGTACAATCACTGTTGATCGAAGAAATGTTGCGCCACCTGCGGATGAATAAAACCTTGAAAATAGTTGAAAGCAGTTGGCTAAACTACCTATCCATTGATGCAGGATTTTTTTCATCAACAGTACCTGCATAAGGGTTGAGATTGCATGTGACGTTTCTATGTCAGATATTTAATTGAAAGGCCGGCTATTTTCAGGGAACATTGACGGGGAAATAGCATTCCCCAAATCAAAATGCCCGTCAATCTACATCACCTAGAAAGTAGTAGATGGCGGAACTTCGATGTATTGGTTTGTGATGGCTCCTTACTAAGCCACCTTGTGGGAGTTGCGCCATCTACTTCACCACAGTGTATGTTTGGAGAAATCCTTGGTCACCTTTCCCAATGAACATTCCTCGCAGTTTGAAAAAAGATGTGGTTGCTTGCTGGATCCGAGATGATCTCACACTCACGGGATGAACAAACACTGAAAAATGGCCCCTTCAACCATCCTTCTTTAAAAGAGCGGAGTCTTCATTTCAGCGTGACTCTTATGGCCGTTTGATTGTATCGGTCGGTGTTTTTCTTCGAGATTCTGAGTCTCAGACAGTTGAGAAGTCTTCCTCAGTCCCTTTTATGCTATATCAAAGGTGAATTTTCTTCATATATGTTCACCTACCTATATCAATTTCCCTGAAACAAGCAGAACTCTTCACCACTTTGAAGGGGTGAGGTCGTGGTTGTGATGACGCTGCGATATGTCCTTCCTTCCTCAACTGACACAGGCCCCATCTCAAATGATATGATTTCCAAGTGCCATTTTGGGGTTCAAGCAAAAGGCAATGGCTTGGCTTGAAGATTTTGTGTGATTTTTGGCTTTTCGGAAAATCCCATGTTCACAAAAAACCTTGACTATATTACATACATATCACATATCTCTTATACAAGAAGATATGTTTTTTTTTAAATTTCAACCGCACCTACTTAGAACACCAAACACCGAGCTCTGCTCCCATGAATGTGGAACCAAAATTGGTCCAGTATCATTGGCTTGTTGCTTCCTCAATGAATGGATCGCTTGGCTTTTGGCGTCGATCTTTTTCTGAATCCGCCGATATTCCTGGGCCATGCATGCACCAAAAAATGGCCATCTAGAATCTAGGACAACAGAGTTTCGAATTTCCACAATACTTTTGCAAATAAACTCAAGTTTCCCCATATGAGCCAGTGATTTAACCAACGAGTTGTCAAAACTGCAACATTGTTTCTGGCAAATGGTCGAACTTGAACATGAACAAAATGATGGTTTGGAACAGGCCACTCCTCCGAAATATGGCCCAATTGGATATTTACATGAAAATCTAAGCACGAGACGAAATGATGTCAGTATAGAGAATAACATGTTCAGAAAGGCCATAAGATCAGCAAGTGAGCAACGAAAAAGTCTATCACATCTTATCGCATTGTACTGTTTGGTGAAATGGGTAGGGAGTTTCATCACGAATTGCACAAAATGCCCCAACAGCAAAGTAGTACAATCGCCTTTGTACCCTCCGGACAACCAACAAATCGATACAAATCGCTATGGAAAATTCCCATCTTTCCTAGTAAATCCCATCAAAATGGTGGATGTTCCATGGCGATTTGTTAGTTGCCTGGAAGGTAACCAAAACAACTTGCAGGGGGTTTTTGAATTGCTGAAGGAAAACCCATGAGGTGCACGGAAGATATGGCCTTTCAATGCCTTTCAAGTATCCATTATGTGAAATGTTTTGGGGATAGGGTACATGCGGGAACCTAAGTTACATCAATTTCCTGATTCATTCGGCCGCCAAGGTAATGGACCGATGCGACCGGGTCACAGCAGAGTCACATCAAAATCACACGTCTGGTACATTTTTTCGGTGAATGTCTTAGTAAGGGTCTTTGATTTCAGCTATTCCAGCACCAACCATTTTGCGATCATCCATTATTATGCCTATTCTCCAAGTGACTTATCATGCCTATAACCACCCTTTTTCAAGACCAATTCCCAGGCTCCAA
The DNA here is from genome assembly GCA_000507305.1 of Breviolum minutum Mf 1.05b.01. Taxonomy (NCBI): domain Eukaryota; class Dinophyceae; order Suessiales; family Symbiodiniaceae; genus Breviolum; species Breviolum minutum. Next base: position 15,253 of record DF244360.1, on the reverse strand, counting down.
GTCGAGCCAACGAAAATGTTCTCGTCTCAATACACCTGACGACGAGCCAACGGATAGAAGCTGTGGGAGCTTGAAGCTGGTTGAAGTTGGGAGAGGTTGACATTTCTTGTGTGTTTCAAAATTAGGAAACGTAAGCTCCAGGTAATTTTTTCTGGACCATATAGGATCCATGTATGGTATCGGGATGGGGTTTCAGCGTTGAGTCTCGCCCATGTAAACGTGCGACATGTAAAAAAAACAGCCCCCTTCAACGAGGCCTTTTGCCCCAGAAATGAATCATCAACTCTAACTACATGGATTTTTCCGGGGCTCCAAAGGTGTTACACTCCCTAACATTAGCATAGCCCCTGAAAATAGACCGCCCCCACAGGAAACGATCGTATTCCAACCATCCATTTTCAGGTGCAAGCTGTTGGTTTCAGGGAGATTAAATAGAAAAGTTCCAAGTCTGGCCGCCAGGTTCTACCCCGAAACCAAAGACTATCGGCTGGAACCCAAAAATGGAGATTTGTAACATGACTCTCCTTTTTGAAACGGGTGATTTTCAGGTTCCATGTCAGTTTTCCTGGGGGTGTATCTACCATTGTGCACCAGAGACACACTTGTTTTGAGTTGAAAATTAAACACCACTGAGCTGGATAAATTTCACCATGGATTTGTTTTATGAAATGTTGGGCCATTCATGTAGCGTATAGAAGATTCACCAACAGAATGCCCCCCGGCAAAAAGACTGAAGTGCGAGGAACCAAACAATCTACTCATACAAAAATCTTGGTGACTACCAGGAAAAGTATGGAAAAAATCCAAGTCCTTCCCTCAATGGAATCAGGAATATCCAATATGTCAGCTCCAGTTCTTTTGTCCAGCCCGTACATTCCCTATGCTGCAGAAATGCGCTTGCTTTTTGAGGCTAACTGGACACACCTCACGTAAATGTACACAAACCTTCCTTTAAAAAAAAAGATCCTTGTACTGATGAACCTTGGCACAAAAAGCCCCCAAAACGCCATAAACCACGGGAGAATTTTTCCATCACGCCGACAAATCGCCTGAAGCCTCAGTATCTAAGGCTTGAAAAAGGACATGCTCCTGTCCATAGAGCCAACCTTGAAGATTCTGCCGCTTGGCGTTTTGGTTTTTTGTTTGGCTGGTAATGAGGGACGGTATGTCTATACCCCACGGCCCCCACCCATGAACATTGTTAAAAAAAATCGTCACCGGGATCATATACATTTTTAGTAGGGGAGTGGATCCAAGTAGTGTCTTGTTGGAGCTGGTGATGAGGGCAAAATCATGAAAATTCACCGATTTAGATCTGGGAGAGCTGGATTTTGTGGGAGGGGGAGTGTGACCATTATCTTTTTGTATCCACACATGCGGGTTGTGGAACGATCATCCAAGCAGATACTGTATCTGGGCAAAATGAAAATGATAATCGATGTAACAGAAAAGGGAATAAAGCTTTTACGAATGGCAAATATTTCTTTGCCAAAGCCCACCTGGTTTCCGTTGCTTTCTACCTACAAACCTCCCCTTCTTTTGGTGTACGTGCGTGCTTTTCCTAGACAACTGAACAGAAACTGCCTGTGTTTTTTGAATTTCGCTTGTTGGCCCACCATCCAACCGACCCCCAAAATCCCAAGGCGCCAAAGTCTTCCATGCGCTTCTTGAATTGAGATTCCTTGGAGGCGCAAACGACAAGGGTGTTGGCGGCTCGAAGTGCGCGTTTGGGCCCAGGGGTCGTTTGAGAACTACCCTGTGATTTTGAGGAGTCTGGGGTTCTTTAGCTCGTCATGTACTAGCAAAATACATCAAGCTCCTGCCAATATCACAGGGGAGATAAGGAACAACCAAGAAACAGTTTCATCTATTCGACTAAGAGTGTAGTAAGGATGCTTTAGTGTTGTGTACTTAAGTGTGTTGTAACCATGAGCTTACAAACATTCAATATCCACACCACACCCACACAAAACGCTGCCAACAGTTGTCTTGGACCCAAAAAAATGTGGTTCCACTTTTGGTTTCCAAAATATCTTGCCCTTTCTCTTGGAAACCAGTGGTAACGTTACCAAAACTCGAGGTATTAGACATGTACCCCACATGCTCGTTCCGCCAAGGAACGTTCAAGACCGACAAACGCGCCTTGATCGTCTGTCGATTCTTCAAGCGTTCCTGAAGGCATTGGAAAAATATGTGAAAACTTCACGGCACTGGGAACACCTACTCCCAGAAAACTAAGATAGCCCCTCAGAAATGATGGTTGGAGCACTATTTTCCTTTTGAAATGGTCCCTTTTCAGGTGACATATTAATTTTCAGGAGGATTCAGGGGGGTATCTGTAGCAATTCCCCCCAAAAACGAACTCAACAAATGATAGCATGGCCGCTTAGCCTTCAGATACAAATACCTGCCACTTCTGGATACCAAATACCCCTAACCTCCTCATTTTGGCTATCTTTTTGTCAAAAATGCTAGGGGTGCAACTGTTGCCACATTTCGAGGGAGGGAACATATCCAACTCTTCAATTTTGCGATTGCTAAGGTTTCATCCCAAACAACCTAATGGTATCTGACCTGAAACCAAATGGAGCCACAAAAAATATGCATGTCTTACATTTGCAGTTCATTCATGGTTGGAACAAAAAACCATCAAGGTATTTTTCCTATCAAATGGTGATGTTCAACAACCATCCGTCTTCTTTGGAGATTTTCCCGCTAACCACACGATGGCACAAATGGCACCTCGTTGCTGTTCCCGAAACGCGTGAGCAGCTCGTCTACCTTCGGGAAACCCGGTGGAAACACCATGAGGATTCAACTGGTTAGTTGGTGACCCCCTGGTTTGAGCCACCCTTTGGAAAAAAATGATATGCGCAAGTTTCTCATTGGATCATTTCCCCAAGTTTCAGGGTGAATAATTTTTCAAAAAAAAAACTTTGAAGGGAAACTGCTCCCCTAAAGGTTTAACAGCTGCAGCCCCGAAAAAAAAAAAGCTACCATGTGCCCCAAAAAGGAAAAGGAGGATCATCTTCCAATCCCACTGCCACCATCTTGTTGGGGATCTTTGGGCCTGGCTGGCCTGGCATTTTTGGGAAGGTTTCCTGATGAAAAAATTGTAGCTTCATTCATTGATTTTGCAGCTTCATTCCCTCGGGGCCAGGCAGAAAATGAACATTTTTTCATGTCAAATAAATGTGCAGGGAACAAAAAAATGAATTGATCATGGGTTTTACACATCTGAAATTGAACATTTACGACACGTGAAAGGAGTTACCTTTTTCCAAGTCACCACCTTTAGTATCTATCTTGAATTTCCACATTGTATCTATACAATTACAGTATATGTCATATGAAAAGTTGGTAGAGTTTTCAAAAAAAAACATCATATCACACATCTTGATTACCATGACAATGTCACATCTTGAACACCACAACTCACTAAAACCAGTGTCAAAAGCCGGCGTTCAACTGCCAAGGTACAGAACGAAAGGTGTTGCGACACCATTCCCTGAACTTCGTCCAGAGCTCCTTGGTGTGTTTGGTACCCTTCCTCCCATAATCACGGGAGGAAGAATATATTCAGAGAGTTAATGACCCACTTGTTGACTGAAAAAAAAACAAATCATCTAGTAAATAGCTGTTTCTGGTTCCCTTAATAGGTGGTAGGTAGCATATAACCCCCCAACTGGCAATATATATAAGTGGTATATAAGTGGTATATACTGCCGATTGGGTGATTATATGGTACCTACCACCTATTAAGGGAACCCGGAAACTCCATTGATCTAGTTGAAGTTTCTGGCGATTTCGAAAAAGAATCGTGCTCTTTGAAGTCGGGTTATAATCAAAACACATCTAAGTAGTGCTTATAGAGGAATACAGAAAGCTGCAGCCCCTGCTACTGTACTTACAATATGTTGGAAAACCCCAAGCCATCTGAAAAAATATGTGTCAACCATGTGTAACAAAGAACGAGTCGATGTCCCATCAAACGGGAAAGCCGGAACATCATCCAGTCAAAAGTGCCGGCCGAGATGGGATACTGTTGATGGTTCAGTTGATGATTCAGAAATCCGGCTAACCTCCTGGGATGTATAAAACCCTCTAAATAATGGGATAAACTACCAACCTCAAGTGGTGCAGGATTTCTTCCATCAACAGTATGTTAGTTCCCAGGAGGGTACTCAATCCACTCCTTTGCTTCCTTTTTATTGGCGTTGTTTGGCCGCTGGGGTGGATGTGTCGTGACGTCCTGATAAAAAGAACTTCGATCAAAAACAGAAGCCTGGACTAGTCAACCGTTGAATGATTACGCCTACCCTTGGGAGAGAGAAACAGCACAATTTGGACATTACCAGTCACATTACTAGCAAGGGACAGACAGACCTGGATCTATCGCAGCAAGAAAGGGACTTTCTGCAACCTTCCCCTTGTCTACCGTTTCTAGACGAAAGTGCATGCACAAACCCATAAAATCACGCCTCCATTCTGGAAGTACATAGACTATAGATCTTAAGCTACCCTTACTGAACTAGCCACTTAACATTGACCCAACATGGTAACCGCTGTCATTCCCTGAACATCAAGCCACATCTCCTGTCGCATGTCATGTTCCTGGCTGTTCAAGGTACCTTCCCATTTTCTCTTGATGAGAGCTACATCAGACAAGGGGTACGTTGAACAGCTATGCGATGCTGGCATAAACCGCAGAGGATATATAAAACGACTTGTCGACTTGCTGTTCTTTCCCAAACAATTCAAATGGTGATATCTACTTTACAGTGTTCTATTTTGGGTTCTGCCCAAACACTGTAACCCTGAAAAAAATGAAAGTGAATTGAATAAAGGTCCCTTAATCATTTCCCACTGTTATAGAGTTTAGGCAGACCCCGAGTTTTATGATATAAATTGGCGGCAAGAACAAAAGACGTGACATACCCAACCCTAAGACATCAAAAGCTACCCAAAAGCTTATCTCAAAGTTTGAGACCATCCAAAATCCCTTTGAAACTGCATTCGTGTTTATTCCAAAAAAAACAACATTGGTCCCTCAAGTTTAAGACACACATTATTAACTCCAAAAAAAAACTTTCCAGAGCAAGAAACAGCTTGCTCAGGGTCAATTTTGTACATGGAGAGTTCCTGACTGCTAGGCGGCTTCAAAATCCATGTGTTGACATGAAGCTCGGATTGTTGACAGGGGGTAGATAGCGTCAACAACAACAACAACAACAACAACAACAACACTGTCATCTTTGTTATTCCTTGTATATACATATACATATTGTAGATGTTATCAATTATTCATCATATCATTATTATAGTAATAAATCACTATATAAATGGTTGTTCAAGGCTGGCCTTACTACAAGTGCCTGATTCAACAACGCTTTCCAGTGTCGATGATATTCAATTCAAGTTCAACTGGTATGGCAAGAGACTATGGTCAAAGTGAAATATGTTGCAGTGGTAAGCGAAGAGTTATGGGGGAGCACAGGAAAGATCAAGCTCCCAAACAGTATGTTGTGTTTCAATGTTTTATGTTTTCAACATATTTCTGAACATCAACATTTATATGTACAACGGGAGTTTGTTGTCACAGAGATTCCGGTATGACTCCCAAATTTCTAAATGTTCGAAGTCGACAGATCCGACGTTTGGAATGCTTGCTGTCCCAACAAAAAAGCAAAATGTTTCAGGAAACAACATCCAATATTTACTTAGCTGCGCATAGACAGGGTTATGGAGTTACAACCCTTCATATGGGACATGGTTGGGTGGGCCCCCATAACCTTGTCTATGTGCAGCTGAGCTTTCGGAAGATCACATGATTATACTATGTATCTGTGTCCTTGATAAATTGGCCTCAAAAAATGCTGGGGTTTTTGTACCTTTGGAAGAATGATGTTCAACAAAAACCTACATTGAAAATTCACCAGATCCATGCCAAAGAGTACCACCAAATGGAAATTCAAGAGGCCTTTCATAGCATCAGTATATACTGTACAGTATCCACCAAGACTCCTGGAAAAATAAGACCAAGAAACTAAAATAGCCAAACAGTAGGGGAATACTGTTGATGGTTGAGAAATCCCAAATAACCACCTGGGATGTATAAAACTTTGTAAAGCATGGGATAAACTACCAACCTCAACTGGTGAGTTTGAGGGATTTCTGAAAGATCAAGGTGGGCGGGGCTCGGCAATCTTTTGCTTTAAAAAGTTTCCGCGGCGCCTTGCGGCCGCACTACCCGTGAACCATCAAAATCTGGGCCCCATTTTTCCCACAAATTCCCCAAATCCCTGGAATGATCAGGGCATTTGTTTTGGGGGTTTCCCTTACAAGACTAACTACTAATTTGGGGAAATGTACCCAACCAGCGAGTTGGTCGTTGAACAAGGCACCCCAGAGTCATCGAACAACTCGTTGAAGATCTGCTGGATGTTTCCAACGTACCTGGAAATTGTTGGAAGGTAGTACGTTTGCCACAGGTTGTACAGAAAAAGCGTAGCCATAGAAATTCTGTGGGAACATGTGGGCTTAAGCAACTATGGTATCTATTCATTTGAACCACTCCGAGTCATTTACTGTAAGGCCTTCAATGCTTTCTTTGATACCACATGATACCACACCCACACATTATGTGTACCAATCATTTCCACTCTTATTTCACCTCTCATGATTCCGTTCTCACTCGCCAATGAGCACATCTAGAAGTCTAAGCCAAAAAGAATGGGAGGATCATTGCTGGGAATTGAACCAAGGTAGGACTATTCATGATGTTGATGGCTGAAATCCTGCACCAGTTTGATAGGTAGTTTATGCTCAGGTGGTTTGCCGGAATTCAGCGATGGGCATCAACAGTAGGACCCAAAAATCAAAGGCCTCAGATTCCTAAAATCGTTGAATCAGTAAAAGAAAATGTGTGTACGGTTGCTTTACAAGCCCCGAGACTTTAAACACTCGATTTCTCAGTGGTCCAACTAAGGTCTGTCATGGCCATGATGATGATGATGATGATGATGATGATGATGATGATGATGATGATGATGATGATGACGATGCTAGGACGATGATGCTGACGCCAATGAATATCTTGCTTCTTCTTCTTCCATTTCAAACAGATCTAACTATATAGCCTTTCCATTTCAACACCATTCAATAAGAGCAGCAATCACAAAACAAACCAAGTTCGTCCATGTCCGCAAAAACGTCTCAGCTTCCTCTCAAGTTGTACAGCAACAAAACCTGCATACCTTCAAGTCCCAGAAACCCCAATTTTCGCATGATCTCAATGAAGTCAATCTTGTGAATACGCTGGACCTGAGATCATCAATCCAAACCATAAAATGTCATGGACGGAGGGGTTGTGTGCTTTATGTATCTGTATCTCGAAGCAAAAACATTACAAGCACTTGTGAAGTTGACTTGTGAAGTGGCAACATGTTCATGCTGTGTGTGTGTGTGTGATATGTTCCAAATTGTTTGAAAAAAAAAGCCACAGAAAGGGTTTGAAAGTAGACCTTTTCACAAGTGGGGTGTGACAGACTAATCCAATTTCCTCTTGGTTTTCCCGGCATCTTTTTCGGGGGCTGAACTCTTAACAAATGGCAGCACGGTGTACCCAGTCATGATCACCGAAATGATCCCCTCATTTGCGAGATTCTTGACTCGCTTCGCATAAAAATCACATCTGCTTGGTGGTTTCAACCCATCGGAAAAATATGTTTGTCAAATTGGATCATTTCCCTAAGTAGGGTGTAAACAAAAAGAAATTTCTAAACCACCACCTAGATATCCATTGGTTTTCATAATGGGTTGATAGGGATGCTTCCCCCCCTTGCATCGCTCCGGTGTCCAAGAAACATTCTCAACATCAAAGGCTCTAATCCAAGCCTCCGCACAGGAGAAGTGAATAGTATGGTGGGGTTGTCGGATGCTGATGATACTGAGTATTCTGAAAAGATATTAATGAATATGATCTTGAAATGTCTTTTCATATCTCATATGTCTACGTCATTGTCACTGGAATCATCATGTGTATATATATATATTACGAGTATGATTGTTGTTTGTATTGTCCCTGTTAGTCATCATTACTTCTCTGGTTCGAATGGTCATTACTTCTATGACATGAAGATGTTGCACATCTTCTCCAATAGTTCAACTGCCGGGGCCATGGACAAAAATCTACAGAAAAACACCCCCGTACACACCTGACTGATGGACCACCAAAAATACAAACACTGTATTGTAACATACGCACCTCTAGGGCCTCTAGGGACAGTTGTTTGCTTGACAGGTCTCAGAATCAAAGAGTTTACCATGTTCTGTTTTTGTTGCTTCACACGTCACCCTCTGAGGACGTTTCACAATTCGTTTCAAAATTGGTGGGGGGGTGAACAAAAATGTAAATATGTGGCACAACCACCTAGTCATCATACGGTTGATGGTTCAGAAGTCCCAAACAACAACCTGGGATGTGTAAAACTCTAAAACCCTGTAAATAATGGGATAAACTACCAACCTCAACTGGTGATAGCAATACCCTCCCGAAGTTCAACATAGCCCCTGAAGAGTTACCTTCCCAATAGGAAAATAGTCTTCCAAGCATCATTTTTCAGGGGCTATGTTAAACTTGCAGGGGGTATTTCTTCCATCAACTGTTTCAACTGATCTTGGGGGCATAACCTGGGGTCGATCCCTTTTCCCTTCAATCTGCAAGGCTCGAAGTTGGTTTTCCTGCCCTCTTGCGATGCTTGGGTGGAGGGAAATCCGGTCGTATACATGGACCTATATATGTGTATATATGTTACATATACATATATAGATATACTTAGTAACCGGTTTGTAACACCCTACTTCTATAAATGTGCTAAAAATACTCCACCGAGGCTCAAAACACCCATGTCCAACAACTTTTTAAATATACATGCAATCTTAGCATAAGTTGATTTCGTATATACCGAGTTACACACCATCAGCCTAGCGCCGAAAAAACCACCTCTCCCATCAACATCGAATTCCCAGCAGCCAGGGACCTTCAAGGTTGATCCCCAAGACTGTTCCAAGAAGTTCTGCAATCGTTGTTGGGCACTCACCTTGCATGGGAGGCCCGAGGATGGGCTCCCAGGTTTTGGGGGGTTGGGGATTCCTCCATTCTTTAGGTACCTTTTTCGAAATGTTTGGTGATGATAGTCCCCACTACTTGGAGGATCATCCCACTTTGCAATTGGTTAATCACCTTGGGGATTGATCGTAAATCCCCAAGACCTGGAGCAACGTTGGGACACCCTTCCAAATGGCCATGAAGCTGGCTTATTAATGGCGGTGATCCTTACTACTTAGGGATGTTCCTCCAAGTACACCTCCGGCAAACTGTTATTTCTTTAGTTGAAGCGGTTGCCCAAAGAGCCATGCCCTTTCCGCCCTCCCAACAAAAAAAAGGGGGCGTTAAAATCGCAATGTGTTTCACCTGGTGTTGAAGTCCCGGGAGTCAACGCAAATTCTTGGGGCGACAATTGGCTTGCTTTGAGTAAGGCCCATCATGTGACATGACAGATTCTGCCGTTGATGGAAGTTGGAAGCCCCCAAATCTGGCGATTTCGAACCGAGTTGGGATGTGAAGAAAGAAACACCAGAAGCAAAGAAATGGGATGTTTTAAAACATGAAAAGATAACCTATGGGCCTGAACTTAAAGCGCAAGCTTGATTCAAGCGCAAGCAACAATAGGAGAGTATAGGTTGGAACCTGGAGGTTTTGGTTTGGTAGTTTCGCCTCGCATGGATTTCCCATGGTTTCGTGGCGAGATCCTAAGGCACCAATATTCACCAACAACAATTTCAGTGATTCTGTGGAGGATCCAATCAAGCAATGTGTAAGATACATTGGCAGATTTGACGAATACATTTGTCAACCCCAACAAACCACGATCCGATTCGCCATTCATCCTTCGAGAAGGGACATTCATGTATACCCATAGGATCCATGTATGGTATATGTACCAACATTTACCATAACTTTAAGCATGGATCCTATGGATCCTATGTCTGACAAGTCTGGACAAGTCATGGAGGCTCCAAAAGGGTTATGACATCCCAACCATCTGCAACCATCTTCATGATATCACAGTCATAAGTTGGCAGTTGGTGCTTGGTGGTTGATTGAACCAAACCCAACCCAACCTGACAAAGGATATGTTCGTCAAATGACGGAATTTCACATCATTGATTTCCCCAAGTTTCGGGGTTTTTTCAAAACAAAATGATTGAAACCACCACCTGGAATGTTTTTTATGCAAGGTATGGCACGTATACAAACGCTGTCACCCTACACCTGATCATCCCAGCCATTTGGCCTCTCCGGCAGTTGCCATCTGGGCTTCGACTTCGCTATGGCCATGTGCAAAGAAACTCTGCAAGGAACATGTTTTTTTCAGAACAAAAATTGGGATGTGAAAAATTTGGATTTTTTTGTCGAATAATTTGAGGATTCCATATTTTTTCCATAATTTGAGGATTCCATATTTTTTCCATAATTTGAGGATTCCATAATTTTCAATGTCAACCTTCTACAATGTTGCTGATGGATATCTCTGGTTAATTCTTTTTAGATGATTTCGAAAGGACTAAAAATCCCATTGAACGTTTGCTCCCTAAAGAATCATATAGCTTTGGGGAGCATGGGTTGTTTTTGTTGTCCCTGATTTCGAGTCATTTCCGACGCTTCTTGCAGAATTACCGCATCAACTGAACGCATGTGCTTTCATATTCGCATCTATTCTTGCAAGTTGAACGGGCAATGACACATCACTTGTATGCTCAACTTATTGACTAAAATATGTTTTTTTGCCAAGTATTCAAGACGAGGTTTGCAATCTGTTGGATGGGCTTATCACCTTACTTTGGATGTCCACCTTTAAATAAGTCTGAGCCGCAGTCAGGCGTGGGGAATTTGAAAAGCAACTTCTTCCTTTCCAGTTCCAGCAGCTACCTTCCCATTTCGACTGAAGAGGCATGAGTCATGCTAGTATCATATATGTCTACGTGGCGTAGATGAAATGTTGGTCTCTGCCAACATGAGAAAAATGCGCACAAACATATATATGATATATATGAATACTTGTGTATATGGGCGTGCGTTGAAAACGGCTGCCATTTTGGGACCATGAAATACAAAACCCATAGAATCCATGGGGCTGGTAGATTTACCTACATTGAGTTGGTTTTTATGGTAAATGTAGGAAAATACATCAGCCCCATGGATTCTACGGGCAAATCTTTGACCTTCTCCTCCTAAAGATATGTAAGCCCCAAATGAATAAGGGGGTAGATCAATCAGAACGTCTCAGTTCTTCCTGAAGAAAAAAACTACCCTCCGGTACACTAACATAGCTGGCCGGGAAAATGGCCCCTTTGAATCCCTTTGAACCCCTTGATTTCCTATTAAAAATGGGATATTCCAGCCAGCTATGCTAGTTTAGCAGAGGGTAAGTCTGGAGTCAAAAAAGTTCAGGCTACCGCCTGCCAACAAGTTCTCCCAAGCGCCAGGTGCTGGACCACTTTTGTAAGTAGGGCCCTGTCTTCTTTTGGTATTGACCTCAACCAAAAAAAAACAACGAAGGTTTAGGAAATCTCTGTGGAAACGAAAAAAAAACATCATGAGAACATCCTAACTCACCCCTGCAAAGGTATCTGAACCCAGAAACGTTTGAAATAGCCTGACTATCTGACTTAACAGGGCCTGATGTTTAAGGGACAAGCTGCTTGTGGTTCTATTGGATAACACCATGCTTTTCTGGTGAAACCTGTTTTTTCCACGCTTCAAACGGTGAAGTAACCCTCTTGAAATCGCCATCAATCCAAAAATACGTTGATCCTAACAGACAGAAATCCAACTTAGATTGGCTTAAAATGATTGGATCATGTAAGAAATATTCCCGTTTAAGGGTGATTTTTCATGCCGATGAATACCATGGCAGAAAGGAACCAAAAACACCTGAAACAAACATATCCCAAAGTAAAAACCGCATTTATCAAGCATTCTACACGTCGCATGATTCACAAACATGAAGATATTCAACTTCGACCTTGAACTGTTGAGGGGAACTGTGGCAGTTCCGCAGTTCCTTGGAGCGAAGCAACCCTTCTCCAGCCGCCAAATCAACGTGACAAAACTATGATGATCAATTGAGCCACAAAACAAAACTCTTTCTTTCCATTATACTGGTTGTTTAATAGGAATCCTGATATATTATAATGGTTTATTCAAATCCCCACATAACTGCTTAGTAGAATCCCCTATATACCCTAAGCAACCAGTTTTTTTTCATTGCTTAATATGAGGTGCATTCTGGATTTGAAGTGCTCAAAGTCAGAATGAAGGTTGGAGAGTGCATTGTCCAGACATTTCCCTCATATGGGTGTTTCCTTAAATGGTGGTACCCCCAAAAACACCCCAAAACGATCATTTTTTGTAGGAAAACCCCATGGGTTTGTTGGGGAAACCCACCATTTTAGGAAACCCCCATAATGTAGATCAAGCAGGCTTTACAAGAAACCAAACAGCTCCACTTCTAGGGGTTATAACCCCATTTATAACGATTCTAGGGGGCCACTTTGTGCGTGGAAAGGGGCACACCTGTGTGGATTCCGTGGTGACAAGGGACACACCAAGTGATGCGCGAAAATTGTGAGCTCTGCCAAATCCTGAGAGCAACAGATTCATCATCAACAAAAACTCTACCCTCTGGCAAACTAACATAGCTGGCTGGAACATCACCATGTTCAATAGGAAATACATCTTCAAAGGGTCCATTTCCCATTGCTATGTTAGTTTACCAGAAGGCAAGTTGCCAACAAAAAAAAACCTCCAACCAAGACGCACTGGTACAACTGTTGGAAGAAAATCATAATGGACCACCTGGCTTGTATCAAAACCCACATAAAACTGGGATATTGCTCCAGTTTTTCAACCCAGGAGTTCTTACATCAATATCTCCAAGGAAGACTAAAGAAGCCATTGTAAAATCCTACTACCCAAGTACTCAAGACATGTTTGTTCGCTGTTTTTTAGACAGAAGTTGGTTAAACACTGCTTGAAATTCCCTTGAAATTCCTTCAAATAGCTTGCTAACTACTATAGACTACACACCAAACACCAATCATACTGTTGATGGCTGAAATCCTGCACCACCAAGGATGATGATTATCCCATTATTTATAGGGTTTCATACATCCCAGGTGGTGCAGGATTTTGTCCATCAACAGTATCACAATTCGTGACAATTTTTGTCGGAAGATCTGGAAGTCTCGGTCAATTGCCCTCTAAGGTTCCAACTGCTTGATCGTTGGTGGCCTCGACGTGGTCATGGTTCGGGTTCCAACTGCCAGCTGTTACTGTTACCCTCTGGTAGACTAACATGGCAATGGAATATCCCCATGTTTAATAGGAAATACATCTTCAAAAGGTCCATTTTGAATTGCTATGTTACCAGTAGTTTATCGGAGTGTAACCCCAGTTGTTTCTTTAACCTTTGTCCAATAGGAAGCCCAAAAAAAAACAGACATGTTTAAAACCAAGCTGGGTGGTTGCAACCAACCCATTTCAAAAATATGCTCTGCTCGTCAAATTCGATCATTTCGCCAAGTAGGGTTGAAAATTAAACATATTTGAAGCCACCACCCAGAAAGCACCGTCACTGCTTGAAATTCGTTCCATGTTTGGGAAATTTCACACCCTCTAAAGTTGACCCAAATTCATGCAAAACGAAGATCAAAAACTGCAAAAACATTGCACCACAAGATGAAATCCTGGCGCAAAAAAGAAATCCCGAAATTTTCAAAGGTTTCCCATGTTCAGCCGTTTCAGAATGCTTCAATAGGCAGGGATGGTATTTTTTTTTCCTTGCAAAAAATTCACGCCAAAGCAGCATAGAGGAATGGCAGGAAGGTGTCCAGGATGTCTAAAAACCGATCTCCTAAGACCTCCACCTCAGGGGATCCAAAAGCGTCAACCCATCTGACTAGTTGACTAACCCCAAGTTACCCAAGTTATAAGGCCATTTATAGGGGGTTATAACTCTATTTAGCAGCTAGGGGCCCATCTTGTAAATGGTTTATAAGTAATTTGTAAAATTGGTGGTTTGGGGCCCACTACTTTGGGATTCTGAGATACCCCTTTCATAACAATCCCTTCCATAAGGGGAATAGCAGGAATCCAACCAATTGACTATTAGCTGATTCAACCCATCTGATAAAGTCTTACCCTCCCTAAAACTAACCAAAACACCCCTAAACATGGTTGGGAGAGAAGCCTTTCCTTTTAGGGAATGTTTATTTTCAGGAGCGTTTTGGCTAGTTTCAGGGAGGGTAGTCGATTAGGAAATTGCCAAGCCTTGCAGGACTGAAATGTCAATGAAACTAGCGATGAAAAACATGGAACAAATGGATACAAATGGGTTCTTGGAACACTGGCAAGGGTGAGCAAGCCCCAAATTTTCTTACTTTCAGGGAGTGTGCCATATAGCAACTTGGAATGAAAGTGACCTTTCTTACCCCACCAGGTTGTTGCCAGAGAAAGGAAAGCACATAAACTTCCACCAATCTTCAGGTAGGGTTGCATGAGTTTAGGAGTAACATCCAACAACTTATGAGATGTACAATATGATTTAGGCTGAGTTGAGAAGACAAAAAATTATCCACCCAAATCTGATGAAACGGACAAATCGAATCCCCACACCTGAAGTTCACGGCATTTTGTTGTGGCAAAAAAATGGGGCCACCGCTTTGGGATGGAGAGATTCAGTCATGTGAAATATATTCGAATGATCCACCTGTTGGGGGTCGAAATGTCAAAATGGAACCATTGTCATTTACCCTCCAGCAAAAAATGCAGCATACGCAAGACAGGAGGCTTAACAAGAGAGATTGGAACAACAACATCTGGTAACTAGTGCAGGAACAAAAAAAATCCCCTAGTTGTCCGATAGGACATATATATATATATATGGTAACCCCCCCCCCAAGACCCATACTTTTTGACAATTTACTGCTATTTGCGGTACTTTGTTTTTTTTTCTATGTTTAAATGTGTGTTTTTTTTTGGCGTCTATTTTATATTTTCAAAAAGTTGTGTAGAGTCGGAAAAAAACTCTTAATAAAACTCTTTCTTCTCTTTCAACAGAATGATTTTTACGAAACCTCGAGAAAACCAAAAAAACAAAAAAACAAAACTTTTCAGAGAATGTTTGGT
>DF244359.1:0-27852 GCA_000507305.1 Breviolum minutum Mf 1.05b.01 | reverse complement strand
CTGTTTTATATGGTTGTAAATGCTATTGTAGCATTTTACTCTTAGAACTCTGGTTATAGCCATTTTTGGGGGGATCAATGAATGACAGGTCTTCATGGCCACATGGCAAAACTTCACCGATGATGCCAGGCACCGATGATGCCAGGCGACATATAATATCGGGAAATGTTTTTCTTGTTGGTAGAAATACAGTGCGCATATTATTTTAGGCAGAAAAAAAACATCCGGTTCCGTTGGAGTAAGAAGGCCAAAGGAAGAAAACACACAAAAAAAACATCGCCGATGAGACGAGCTGCTGCACAACAACTTGGTTGCAATTCTCTTGTACTTCTTTACTTTTCACCTGGCAACGAAAAACCCATCCTCCCCAAAGGGTGACAGCTGACATCACAGCACGCCCAAGGGTGGCACACGCGGAGCCTCCAAAACACCAGTGCGTTCTTTCATAACTTGCGTGACCTCTTCAAACGCTGCCTGGCAAAAACATGCCCAAAAAGCTCCATGGTAGTACCTCAAATTGCCTCAAATACCTGGAAAAATGATGAAATGATGCTCAAGCTTGCTGGTTTAACCAGCACAAGTAATTACATGCAACTTATTGGCCGATACTTGAAATCATGATAGCAGCCAGCCTCCATAGACTGTAGTTTCATTAACTTGTTATGACTTGTCAATGTGTCGAACTTGTCATCACGTCGGGTAGGTCCCGATTGATCCCAGCTCCATGCTTTTCAATGCTTTTCCTAATTGGCTGATACGTCAGATTCTTGTACATAAATCACACGTGTTCGAAGCAAACTATGCTTGCATGCTTCATTGCATGTGCATGTATATGTGGTGGCATACATCTCCAGCCCATGGCATGGGGTCTCTGGCATCTCTGGTCTTCACTTCTTGCTCCATAACCCTCTCCGCGCCTGTCTTCGTTCCTCGCAGGCCTTAATCTGCTGCTCCATAGACTCACGGTCTGCTCGCCAGGCGGTCATGATTGACTTCATCCTGCGTCGGATGGCTTCACGCCGCAAAAATCAACTAGATAAATCTTGTGAAGATCGGTTTGAGATCATGAAGAACATAAGAATCATAAGGTACAGGAGCTACATTCTCAATACCCCAATCATCAAACTTTACACATTGAATGTAGTACTATATACACATGTCATTCACAAAACTCCCCAAGCAAAATCCATAATCCCCAAGAATGGTCGGACCCTACTCCAGCCCACCCACCCCCACTTGCCCCAGTCTTTGTCTGGGTTGCATCATGGAGGTTCTGGTACTTGGCATGAAGATCATCCAATTCCACCTGAAAACCGGAAGAGCTGTGAAGGGATGTTGAGTGGAGACGAGCTGGTCCTGGCCTGATGGAATTGAAAAGAAAAAAGAAACTGTAAGTGTACTGTAGGGTAATTCCAGCAACTGTGCAAAATTCATGGTCATGCTGGTCGTGCTAATTCCCGTGAGGTTTATGTTCTCAGAGTCAAACAGTACCAGTTCACCTTCATCTTGGTATGGGACAGTTTTGTTTCCCATAGATGTCCCTATCGGCTGAATTTCTTCACTCAAAGCTACCATATGTGATCCTGCAAGGCAAGGCAAAGTATACGAATGACATAAAATTCCTTAGGCCGTGGATATGAGGTGATAAACCTCTGGACATCATTCCCTTTTTGGATTCTGGATCCCTTTCACAGATTCACTCCTGTGTTTTCAGACATCTCTTCCGCATTGCCTGTAAAGCTTTTCGCTTCTGGTCCGTCTCTTGCCAGGTACTCTGCGCTTCTCCAATGGAATTGACAAAACCTACAGATTGGGTAACATCAAAATGGGTGAAAAATTAATCCCAACATGCTCATCAAACCTATGCATTGCTGACATCTCGGAATCGATCTACCTATTCGTACATGTATCCATCTTAGCAAGCAAGCAAGCAGCATGTATCCATCTAGCAAGCAAGCTAGCTATCCAGCTACAGTTTCCAAATTCACCAATCCAGCATCCATCCATTCATCCATCTGCATGTCTATCTATGTATCTGCTCAAATAAGAATTCAACTTATAAAATCACAGTCAGAAGTCGTGTACTGTATGTCTTTCTGTGCTTGAATGTCCACGAAAATGTGACCGACGCTTCCCCGTAGACTCTACCCATCACCATTTTCCAACATCATCACATCTTCCCCGGGCATCCGAGAAGTAAAGGAATGAAAACCAAGTCAAGGCGCTATCCAAAGCTTGAGATTCCAATTCTTCGAGTTTACCTCGAACACGACAGGTCCCATTGATGTCAATTGACGTATCCCCTCCTATATTTCCAAGCTCTGACCGATCCGCAACAAACTGCTCAGCATAAATTTCACCTTTCTCAGAAGCTTCACAGGCTGCATACAATTTGTATACTATCTGCTATCAATCATGGAACCTGAATCCCACGGTCTCTCCTTATAAAGCAGGAACATGTGCATATTTGGGATGATTGCTCATCCATGTCAAGTCACGCATTTCACTTCTAGTGTTGGCTGCAGCTTCTTCTTCGATCCTGGCTGCGTTGAGCTTCGCCAGTCGGATCTCGTCAGCCATCTCCTCCTTGACCTTCCCGATTCAGAGTGACCGGTGGGATAAGACCAGTTGCGGAAAGTCATGGGATGATGTGTCCAGCTGGTTAAGATTTGAATGAATTTCAATGATGCTGACAACATTGATAAAATATCAAACATGTATGTTTTGGATTGTTTTCGAACGTTTGTGCTTCTCTGGTACCAAAAACACTGATGATCTTCAATGTTTGCCATCTTGATGACGATACACCCCTGAAAACTAATGGCTCGAACCTAAAAATCACCTCGAAATGAAAAAGGAACATCATCTTCCATCCAAACCTCCACAACATTTGGATTCAAAATGTGATGTTGTTCCATGGCAAATCTTTTGGATGGTACATCCCTAAAGTTTAACAGTTCGCCTGTGAAAAATACACAACCCCCCCCAGGAAAGTATATCGTCTTATAACCATCCAACCATCCATTTTTAGGTGCTCTGTTCGTTTCAGGGAGGGTATCCAACCCCAACCTTGGCATCTTCCCGTCATTTGCCACCCCAACCTTGGCACAAAAAGCTTTGGCTTCACCTAAATGCCCAGTGGTCTGCGAGATTTTTTCGGCCAAGGCCTCCAAAAAAAACGACGGGGAAGGGGGGGGAGGGTGACAGCTTCGCAAAAAATCTACCATGAAACACACAGAAGAGTTGGGTGGGTGATACCATGATGATATGCATTATGTATTTATAAATATATATATATACATGAAGTGTTTGATATCAGGAAAAAATCATGGATAGGGCTATAGTAGACCTGTGTATCAAACAGAAATATTACCAGTAAATCATCCATAGAAACTTCATTTGACAACATGACCCTACCGTGCTTGTAAACTTCTTGTTGATGGCTGAAATTAGACCTCAATCTTGCACTAGGTGACAGGGTCTATTCAACAGGTTTTACCTCCCAGCTGGAAATACTGTTGATTGAAGAAATCCTGCTAACCACCATGCAGGAAACCCTGCAAACAATGGGACATGTACCATATCATTCATATCCCATTATTAAAGGGTTGGTAGTTTTATCCCATTATTTACGGTTTTTTTACATCCCAGGTGGTGCAGGAAAAGCCATCAGCCTCATCGCTGCGCAAGCGCAATTGATAGGTCAACTTTTCCAGCTCCTGGTAGAAGTTTTCCACTGGTGAAAAAACTATGGGTTTCTACACTTGGTGTTGCTGTTGTTGTTGTTGTTGTTGTTGTTGCTGTCGCAGGGTAGCAAAAATCTGGTGGACATGTACAGTACCTTTGTTTCTTCCCAAGGAATTTGAGACCAACAAAAAACATCAATGTAATTGTACCAATTAACGGATTTCTGAAGATTCTATGAATATATGAGATACAGGCGAACCTGGTGAGATACTTTTGACTCTTGACCCACCAAGTTTCTGAGCCCTTGGCCTATAGCTCTGGTTGTCACTATACAAAATCACCCCCAAAACAAACCAGGGATCTCATGATGCCACAATCCATACTGTTGGATGATCAAAATCCTGAAACATCTGAGAGATTCTGAGAGTATCGACATTATAGAATCTTATCTACCCTGTGATTTGGAGGATTCTGGGGCTCTTTAGCTCCCCCATTCGTGGGGAAATAGATCACCCCCAGCTCCGTTCATCGCTCCCCCAATATCACAGCCTAGTTATGGAATGATTCTTACAAAGGTCTAATATACATTTCAGGTTAATTTCTCACCAACCTCTCCTTGACTTGCTGCTTGGATTTCTCCTCATGCAGCTTCATCCTTGCCTGGCTCCAAAGAGCTACAAGTAGCCACTTGGTGAGCCCGGAATCCCCCAACTCCTAAACTTCTTAAACTTAAAATCCAATATTTTGGAGTTATTGTCCCTCACCAAAAATGGGCAGGTGGAAACTTACTCCAGTCACACGGTGCCTGAGCTTGAGTCCGAGTGGTTTGATGCATCTCTGCTACTTTGTCACAGTGCATCACAGCATGATGTCGTTCTGCTTCTTTCTGTCGAAGACCTTGAACAAAGGTATCTCGCATACGTGGGTCAGAAAGAAGAACTGTTGACGAAAGGGAAAGGAAGCAAAATCTGGACAAAAGGGGGCAAGTTAAGGGTGCCAAAGTGGTATAGTATAAGTATTCTATTCATACTGCATCCTGAATGTATAGATGGTTTTACAACAGGTGACTGGTGACCTGGTCCGTCCAAGGTGCTGGATTTGGTCTGCAAAAGGATCCCGTCAACAAAGGCCGCCACCTCTTGATGCCTTTGCGCCACCTCTCTGTGCAACTTCTCCTGGGGAACTATGGGCGGCCAAGCATGGCCAGTTTTTGTGTGAGTACAGCACGAAAATGATGGATAAAGGTTGCAACTACAATAAAACCTGACAAGTATCAAAAAGACGCAAAAACAAACAACACTCGAAGAAACCATACTTGACTCAGAATATGTGCATGATAAAAAGAAGGGCATTTGCCACCCAATCTTCCATTCTACTAGATAGTTCCTAAAGCCCCCCTTATCTACTGCATGCGCCTGGAAGTCTATACGGGCATCTCGATTGCAGTCCACCAAACTTTTGACATCCGCTTTCTTGCTTTCCACTGCCTGAACACGGCTGGGGGGTCTTTGCTGGGTACGGGGTCAGGGTCTCGGGCTTATATCTGATGGACTTGTGTTTTCATGAGTCTTGGTTTGTTTGAGGAGTCCTAGGGGCATGTACCCTCCAGAAAACTACAGTAATGTATCTCTCTCTCTCTCTCTCTCTCTCTCTGTACAGCCAGTAAGTAAAACTAACGTATCTGACCTTGGGAAAAGGAAATTATCTTCAAAAGTGCCTTGGTATGTTACAATTCTAGTTCCCTGGAGAGTATATCTTGCAATGACATGAATGACAAAATGGATGATGTAAATGAAACAGATGCAATGAGATTCACCTTTTAGCAGCAAAAAAACATCCAAAATCATTCCAACTGTCTCGTATCTGTCTCGTTTCTTCATGGAATATTGGTCAATAAGAGAGACCTTGACAGGTCACGAAAGTTGCAAAATCTGCAAACATTGACCGAAAATAAATGCAAATATAAATATTTGCTGCTATGATCGATTGCTTTTCTTATAACTTATAACGGCCCCTTAAATCAAAAAATGCTGCAATGCAAATGTTTCGGACACTTTGAGGGGTCTCCCATGGTCTCCACCCATCCCATCCCACCGTCATCGCGCCTGCTCGGCCTGGCGCACGGCCTCTTGCACCTCCGCCTCGGTGCGTGCCATGTGCATCGCCGAGGCTTCTCGGGAGCTGAAGACACGTTGCTGCGCACGCCTGGGGCCAACGGGCCAACTGCAACGTTCCAACTCCCAAGGAGTTTCAACTGATAAAAAAATAATTGCAAAATCAGATGTTGATTGAAAATGAACAGAATTTGGCGGCTGCAACATTAGAAACATCATCAAACTTCACCAAAGAAATGAGCGGACTCTCTATGAAACTGATAGAAGTAGTGGGTCATTCATTGGTTTCATTTGCGTCAAGAGCAATCCAAGCGTCTGCTTCGACAAAAGGGCTTCATTCTCTTGCGCCTGCTGGCTTTTTTCGGCAGCTCTTCCGAAAAAACAAACTCAGAAGTAGGACGTGCTGGCATCGGACGTATCCAAGGTTTACATGATATTACACATACAGTATTTGCCAATATGTGATGAAAATCAATACACGTAAAGTGTTCATTTATTGTAATATGATAGAATATGTACATACTCATGTGTATACACGGAATGTCTTGCATGTCCTATTTTTCTTTGGAGCTGGACATGTTTTTTTCAAACAAAATCACCTTGCAATGCTTGAAAATACTGATGCTATGTCTCTTCAAGTTCCCAGCCTGGTAGACTCCCCGTTGCGTTTCCATATCTTCCAAGGTGGACTCCGTCTGCATTTGTGTTTTCCACAAGTGCTCCTGGCGTTCTCCGTGCTGCAGGCTGCAGGGAAATCAACCACCGCCTTTTGGTCAAAATAGGGCAATTCTAAAACTGGAAACCCCTTCCGAAAACATCAGATCTGAGAACCTAATATACAAGTACAAGAATCTTAAATCTTACACACACCCCCCCAAAAAAAAACAGTTACCTCATTTTTAACTCTGTATAATATGCACCTGTCACATGTTTTTTTTTCTACATCTTTTCTCACCTCCCAACAATTTCCACATAGAATTTCCACTAAAAAATCCACCCCCCGTTTGGCCAGCCCGGTTCTCCTGTGCTTTCGAGATATCACGCTCCAAGGCTTCTGCGGCAGCTTCACGCTCCTTCACTATCTGGTGAGCTGGTGGTTACCCCAACCCCTTTGAAAAATATATGTCAAAATGGGAACCCAAATAGGGGTGAACATAAAAAATGCATTTGAGTTGCCACCACCTAGTTCAGATTCACCCCCGAATGCTTTCTTCATTGCTTCTACTTTTGTAATTTTTTAAACATGCCTTTTGGACCATCCAAAAAGTTCTGATGCTCTTAAGGGACAAGCAAAAATGATGCTTGTAGTAGATCTCGACCTGAAACCCTCTTCTTTTTCATGACAACTGGATTTACTGGCAATACGCCAAGCCACTCGAAGCTGACGCGCCCGAAAGTTCTTATGTCGCTCACGGGCTAATGCCTTGGAAGCCATTGTGGCCACTTGGTGCTACTCTGGGGTTCGTTTGTTTCGTTGTTTTAATGCACCTGACCAATGTGATGCTCTACATCAACATCTCTGGGTTCCTTTCGAATTTCGAATCAACCTGCAACTTTGAATATTATGAAGACTTTGATTCAAAATGTTCCAAAGGATGTGGTACTCACACACTGGTTGATATCATGAATTACTTGGACTTATCTGTGCAAATCACCATGCATTGACAAAGTCATCTAATTGCATTTGGCATTTGGCACTTGTATCATCAGCATTCATTGTCAAACTTGTCGGGGGTCCTTCTGCGATCCTACCTGCTGTATACAATTCGTATACGACACATTGATAAAAACGAGTAAGAGTAAGAGCCCTTCTACCATAATATAATACTTGGGAGTGTCCCCTGCTATAGGTTCTCTGGCAGAATATCACATACGATGATTTCTGACACACAGAAACACACTCAAGTAAATCGGGTTGCTAAACGTTCAGCACCACGCAATTCAACTTTGCCTTGCTCCCTTTTCATTTCCTCTCAATGGCTGGATGTTGGCAGACTGGCACCACCTCCACAACCCAACGTCCCACCTCACAAACCAACAAAACGAAGGAAAGGATAACGGACACGAACATCAAGAGCAATAGCCACAACCCACCAACAACCACAAGCACAATATACAACCACCAACAATCACGAGGAGCAATAACTAGAAACATAACAACATAAGCAACCAACCTAAAACTACCAAATCTACCAGTACTACCAACTACCACCCACAGCAGAAACAACAACCAACAAAGAAAAAGAACAAAAAAACAACCAATATCCAGGCCATAAGCATCAATTTTTGATTCGAAGTCCATCCATGTCGAACGATCAGGCTACCATATCAAAAGTTGTTTTTGTCATCCATTAATCAAGCGTCTTTGTATGCATTAGATCTACCTTCACTTCATGCATAAACCACCCTCCTCATCAACACCACTAGTATCACTACTATATATCTGAATCCAACTCTGAAAATCCTCACCACTTTTCACCTCCTAACAAACCAACCACCAACCTCCAAAAAAACAAACAAACAAAAAACACCCACAGTCCTGAGCTTTCCATGCTGCTTCCACTGCTCCTTTTTCCAACTCATGGCCCCTAGGAGGTGGGACTGGATGAGCTTTGGGTCCCTTCCTCGGTGGAGTGTGCACCAATGAATCAGAGTTACCAAAAACGGCAAAGTGCCAGACCTTTTAATGGTTGGTTGGTTAGGTTGGTTGGTTAGGTAGGTTAGGTTGGTTAGGTAGGTTGGTTGGTTGGTTAGGTTGTATCCTCAGATTTTACATCACAAAATTTACCCATCCCTTTACTTACCCACGTATATACTTATGATTGCTATGTAAATGGTGTATTTTACGACCTTTGCTGCCGCGGAAATAATAATAAGCCAGGAATCGGTTTTGGAGCTATCGCTTCCCCATCCATGGCTGTCCACTTCAAACCCTGCAATACTAACACCTTGAAAAACCAATGGCAGCAAATATTCAAGCCAACCAAGATCAACCAAGTCAACCGGGTCAGAAAAAGAGCAAACAAACTGCAATATCGTGCAAAATCCCAGAGTGACGTCATGATATCTAATAAGGAACTACCTGACTACCCAGGGTCCATGCTGGCTTGCTTGGAGGATTCCGGAAGTCTATAAATCCTTACGTTTGCTTCGTTAATGCCTCATGCTTGTCACTCATGAGCTAGGGTCTCGCTCAAATTCGGTGGTATCCGCCAACAAACAACACATCTAATTTGCGTACATCCAAGTCCACTAAGGGACAATGAATGGCTGTTTGATATGATTTGATGTTATGTCTTGTTGTTTGATGTTATGTTGATGTTATGTTGATGCTATTTGATGCATTGCTGCATTTGTCATTCTCGACATTCCGGCCTTATCGCGCAGCTGCTGCACTTCCTGGCAAAGTGGTTGGTTTGGACTTCTACCAAACATGAACAGAAATGGCACAAACCAGGATCATCCTGAATCTAAATCACCCAAAAAAAGGAGGGGGGAATTGAATGATATACTCTTGGAGTTGTCCTTGTGGTTTAAAAGAACTTCAGCATCAAAATGTAGGACCTGGGCCTTTGAAAAGGGTGTAGATTTCATCACCCAAAACTTAGAGAAGCTCAACTTTCTCCGATTGCTTGCACCTCTCCTGGGAAAAATGAGGATCAATGTAGGTTCTCATCAAACAAGCAATTATATTGTATGTAGGGTTCACGCTCTCAAAAGTATCTTGGAGTATCAATCGTCAAATCATCACGGCATAGAATGTCCTGGATACAGCTGGAGTACAGAAAACAACTCTAAGATCACAACGTGTATATATATATATATACAGCATATGTCAGTATATATACACATCGCCATATATATCATAACATCACAAGTAATTACCAGTTATCCTGAAATAGCCATGCACATCACATTTTGGGCAATTTTTGATTTGATCTTCTGAAGTCTCGGGCAATAAGCAAGGCTCATCACCGTAATCCTTTCACAGTGGGGATGAGGCATCCTCCCACGCCGAGGCATCCTTCCAAACGTCTAAAGATGTCTGAGCCGGACATTTGGCAAGCCATCCCTTGATCTTGAAACATAGATATCTTCAACGTGTTTGTCTTCATTAAAACGAAATGCACCACCCTCATGTTACAATGTCACATAACCCAACCATGAACCAAAGACTAGTCGCATTATCTGCGTGGAATCTGGGGGCGATGAATTTACTTTCAAGTTGTGGCTCGCCTGTCAATTTGGACGCAGCTCCCCGAGATTGGATTTTCACCGGCAAATGCCAGTGTGTTGGGGTGATAGGGTGATAGCTAGCTTGACTGCAAAAAGCAATCACACCTAATGACACCCATGGTTTTCAAGTCTTGTCATGGTTCACTGCTTTGTAATGCTTTATCTGCAAAAAGGAATGGTGTTGCTTGTTGTATTTGCAGCCTCAAAATGTCAAGGATTCTGCACATGAAGGCCACTCTGCACGTTTGGCCTTCTATATCCTGAGCATTTCTCAAATCGGTACGTTTTGCCGGCTTTCAAACCGCTGCGGCAAACGGACTCTCATCACTCAGACGTCGGGTCACCATGGCCACAGGAATGCCGTCGCTCAAGGTGACTTGGAGAGCCGATACCTGGGTTTTGGAAACAGCAAGGTGCTTGAGGTTGGTGGTTTAAATTTCTTTTGGCAATGTCAAAATTTGGCCATCAAGCAATCTAATCTTCATATATGAATATAATAATATATATATATATATACACCAAGTGCATAACAGGTGGTTCAAACATAATATCGGTATTTTCATGTTTTACCGTTTTACCCACCTAAACTACATAAATATCAATGAAGGAATTTTGGAAGGATTCCCTCAAAAATTGACTCTGGGGATGAGGTGGTGTAATGTCGCTATAGTTCACCAAAATAGAATCACAATCATAGAGTATACGGAACGGAATTGAAACTAGGAAAGCACGTCATGAGAGAAAAGAGATTGGATCATTATGTCTAGATGATTATATACTCCGTACTCCTCGGATGGTCATTGTCATAGTTTCAATTGAACTTGGATCTGATATTAGATACAGTAATAGTAACGGGATCACCTAAAAATATCCGTAAAAGACACATTCTTCTTAAGTGGATTACTGGCAGTTAGTAGGTATATTTTCACCATTCTGATTTCTCTTTCTCCCCTGCCTATGGGTGTTAATTTCAGCCGAGGTGCAGGGCACGACATCTTTTTACTCTCCACTTGGATTAAGGCTGCTTGATGTCCATCCACTGTCACTAGGTCGCCTGGAAAACTTCCATCAAATCCATAGCGGTTTTCCACGGTATGGCATATGACAGATTATGACAGCGGTTTTGTGCACCAAAAAACATGTTTGATTGGTTCATGATATGATGGACATATAGTGGAGTATTATTTGGTAAAATGAGTCCATGGGGATGAAATCGCGCTTAATGGCATCATCTGTTGCTTGCAGTGACTGTAGGACCTTAGGATTTCTCAGTGCAGGGATGTCAAGGGTGACTTGATTTTTTCGAAGTCAACCATATCTCCATGATAGGTACTTGGTGCTATCTTTTACTTCGGGTGGTGGGTTTATGTCCATGTAATGGTTGTTGCTACTCCCAACAGTTCCAGTCCATTCATTCGAGTTTCATCATCATCATCCATCACTCCAACCGGGTTCTTGTGAAATGCCATTCATTTCAATCAAGTCTCACACGTTTTCAAAATAAATTAGCAACAAGCCACCAACCAAAAACCAACGATTTGGTTTGTCCTCAAGATTCTACCCCTTTTTCAAGCCCTTAAAAATCTCTATGAACCAACCAACCCTGTAGATTTTACCAGCTGCCAAACCCCCTCCCGGTGACCAACCTGATTGAAGGTCTCTGGCTTCCTTTGTCGATTCTGCGACTGGAAGGCAATGATCTGGCACGACTCGAAGAATCCTCAGGGACGACGGGCAAGTCCGGACCCGGACCAACGAATCTGGACAGCGATGTTGGAAAAATGTGGCTTAAACGGAAAACAAAGTTTCCGAACCACATGGTCAGGATTATTTGGATTTTTGCGAATCATTTTGGGCAGTGATCTCTTTGTAATCTTTATGATACGACTATAATGCCTAAGCGCAAGTTTATACATATACATGCAAAGAATGTCTACATACATCCATCTGACCACACTAGATACTTGAATATGTATCTAAAGTAGACATGTGACAAGTGCGACAAAGACATTGCGCTGGTATTTAAACACATGTAATAGATATATATAGGTATATATTAGTAAATCAAATAGCTATAAATAATATAATTGACGGATACAAAACAAAGACTGTCTGTCTCTATTCCATGCCTTGAAGTCGTTGAGTTCTTGTGATATTCCATCAAGAGACATCCTAGACTCGCGTATGTACAAATAAATCTATAAAAGATACATACAACAATAGATTTGTACATATTATACTCATATAACTTTATCTACCCTCCCTGAAAATTACATAGCACCTGAAAATAAGCCATTCTCCAGGGAAAGTAGTCTTCTAACCATCCATTTTCAGGGGCTATGTTAGTTTCAGGGAGGGTAAATATGTTTACATAATACATATAATATACATAACCTCATTTCCGTTTACTCCGTCTCCTTTTTCCTTCACTTTATCTGTTTTTTTAGAGCAGAGGGTCACATTCCCAGCCCAGAGCTCCAGGACTTCTGGAGCTAAAACCTCTTGAGGATCATCCAACACCTGCCCAGTTGGACAGGGATTCCGGATTCCTATCAATATCAGGAGTACATACATATATTTTAAATGGATTAATTAGTATAATTAGATTAGTTATATGTAGATATATATGATATATGCATAAAAAGATGTCAAATCCAATTCCACATCTATTCATAAAACAAATCATGTCAAATATCATGATGATACAAAATGGAGAGAAATGTATAGAAATATAATCCGATGGGTCCGATGTGCTCACCATCAACTGTTGGGAAAACTTTCTCTTGGTGCCTCTATGACACTCTGGCCATCGGCAGCTAGGAGCTCTGTACCTTTGCAAAGCTCCATAGCCTTCCGGCAGTGCATCCAAATGATAACTGGTTGGTGGTTTAAGATGGGGTTATTTTTCATGGTTTTGGAGGTTTAAAACCTTATACCTTCATTTTTCATGGTTTTGGGGCTTTGAACCCACAATCTAACTAACTAGTTGGTGGTTTAAACCCGCCCATCTGAAAAATATGCTCGTCAAAATGGGTTCATCTTCCTCAAGGATCCGGGTGGAAAATTCCAAAAATATTTGAGTTGCCACCACCTAGATAAGTAGTTGTACACGAAAAGGTGTCACTTCAATGCATATATATTTTTTTGGGGGGATGGGGATGGTCTCATGCAGTAAAAGGCAATATTGTATATTTTGTAAAAATCAAAAATTGTAGACATGATCAAATACAAAACCAAAACAAATCAAATACATAAAGTATATGTATTGCATTTATGATTATATATGAGTATAGGTGTGTGGAAAGATTTGAGCAGGGCTACAGTGACAGGCTATTGGGATCTATAGAGTTTTTAGATTTCAACGTTGGACAGCAACACGGGTACACATGAGGGTTTATTCTGAACTGACAGGCTTAACTGGTGCTTGCAATCATGGCCGCCATGTTCCAACAAGGCACCATTCCTAATCCACACCAAGTGTTATTCCTACCAAAGTCTGCCTGCAAATCTTGTCCGTTTGGTGTCTTCAAGGTTGCATCTGCCAAGAATACGCACGGCTGGCTGCTTGAAACGCACACCTCAGCAAATGACAGCTGTCACCATATTTATATAAGTGTGACAATGAAAACACGGAAAACACGTGTTGCCTTGAAAGGGCATGTCTCTTACACGCGTTTGCACAGGCTTCCCTTCAGCATGTGTAAACGGCACATGCGAATGCCACCATCAGCTGATACAGTTGCCAAGCCACCCACGAAGAAAGATCACTTAAGATGGACACATCATCTGGGCAACGATCTGCCAGAACACCGAGTGAACCCATACTTTGCAGAACATCACCTGGCACGCAACCCTCGCGGAAAACATGATGGTCTACTACCTGCTGCAAGTTGCTAGGAAGGTGGAGGCTGCTCCAAATTACCAAGGAATATATAGGAATAAAGTCTTGAGCACACTTTCAATACTCAAACGCACCAGGCTGCGCAAAAGACAAGGGTGAACATTTGTGATACTATATCTTGAGGGAACCCCAAATTGGGCCACAAACATGTGGTAACCATTTCAGACCACCCTGAATACTCGGCTTCATGGACTTCCACCTCGAATTTTCTCGGTTTGCTCTTCCACTTTCTTCATGCACCACTCTTTCTGGAAGCATCGTTCTTTCAATGTGGCATTCTCCTAGGTTTTTTTCACGCCAATTTTTTGGACCGGTCCAAGTCTGGGTGCCCCCAAAATGGGATCTTCCGGGAAGAAGAACCACTGAACTTGGCCCAGTCTCCTTCTGAAGCTCCGTGTTTCTAAGCTTCAGCGATTCCAACTCATTTGCGCAGGAACTTCGTTCTGCATGTATGGTAGCCAATTGTTGCTCCATGTGCACCTGGCAAATCTGGGGCAAATCTGAGGTTGATGGAATCTATTTGGGTGGTTTCCAAAATAATGGTACCCCCAAATCATCCATTCTAATAGGGTTTTCCAATATAAACCATCCATTTTGGGGTACCCCTATTTTCGGAAACATCAATTTGTAGATATTGCCGATATTGCTTGTGTTTTTTGAACATGCTGCACTCCTGCAAGGCAGTTCTTCAATGCAAAAATTATCACATGTCATCACATGTCTTCCTTTCTGTCGGCGTTTTTTTGCAGATTGTACACACAATCACTCACACATACACAAATGTCACCATTTTCACTTTTAGATGGGGCTTCAGCATTTCCCCTACGTGATTGTACTCTACGCATCGGTGCCACAAAGCCAACCATCTGATGGGCCATATCAAAAGGAAAGTAGGCTTCCAACCACTATTTTTACAGGGGCATGCTAGTTTTCGCTGAAGTAACAATGACTCTTGTATGACTCATGACCAACATTGCCACTCCACGACGTGCCTTCAGCTGTTCGTAATGGAGAAGCTGATTGTGTTGTTGCCTTGGCTTTTGGATTTCCCACCCAAACGAGGTTTCTGGCTTTGCAAAATTTTGGATATGTCTGGGGAAATGGGGATCCTCGGAACCAAAGGAGTTTCTTAGTGCATCCCTAAAAAAGAATCAGTGAACAGTTCTTGGTGACAATATCCATTGAACACGGCTATATGCTCCCAGAGTCGAATGATTTCTTGCAAAATGCAAACCATACCAAGCAGTTACTATGAGCAAGCAACCTTCCATCCTACATCCATCATTGAGATTCATGATTCATGGGGGGAGGGGGCCTTCACTATAGGCAAATCTTCATCTGCTCTTTCCCAAAGATTCAGCATGATGCAGCGCTACCAAGCGTAGGAAACCCGCGTCGTTTTTGGGAAAACACATCAACCATCCAACCAAAGTTGCTGAAATCGCTCCTGCCACACGGCCTGCGAGGCTGAAAAAGACTGTGCTGTTTTGCAATAATGTGCTTTGATTGATTGTGTTCCTAATATTTCACAGGTTTGTGGTGTCTACATTCAAAATACTCGAAATATAATTAGCAGTACAAGCGTACCCTTCTGAATGCATTTTGGTCGATGAGATGTTTGATTCCTTCATATTCCTTCATATCATTTTTAAGTTGTACTTTCAGTGAAAGGTTCTTACTCCAAGACTGGGAGTGAAAAGGGCAAAGTCTAGAACAAATACATCACGCAATGCAGCTGCTTCACTATAACAGAGACAAAACATGCATATATTATATATCAATGAAATGGAGATCACGGAACAAACTCGTTTGTTTCGTGCACCAATGGTTGCGCGGTTGTGATTGCTGCATATTGTTGCCATTGTTTTCATAGTATTGCGAATAGATTTTGTTCTTGCAGGGAACTCATGACCTGTGCACTCAAAAAACTTACGCGGTGATACAGCTTGTGGCAATACAAAAACTACGCCAACGTATCTCAAGACCTTCCCTCGTTTCCACAATGGACCTCTTTTTGTCGTAGCTCTGCATTCTGCGCTACTAAGGCGTGACTTTCGGAGCGTAACTGTGCCTGGACATCGAGGGGCATTGTTGAAATAGTGTTTGACATGCACATGGGTACCAGTTATGTAGTAGAACTTGTGATTTCGGTCCTGGGTTGTTCAACAAAAATGCACACCAGAACGTACCATAATCACACCTAACGACACTAGATATGTATTTTTGTTTCATTTGTTTATCTCTATATATCTACTTGTTCCACTATTGATTGGGTACACATCATTTTCTCATTCATCAACTTGATCTAGCAAATCCACCTCATGACTTGACATGAGTCTATTGATATTGGTATTTTTGGAACAACAACCACAACATAACAAGAACAATAAACGAAGCAAGTTTCATGCCATCTAGTGCCATCTGATTTTCACAACGCCCTGCATTCCTTAACTAGATGATATTTCTATAACACAGTTTTGAGTCAATAGTTCACCATTGAAACTCTCATTTTTCACCATGGTTCCATCCCAAACATCCGCAAGAAATGGAAGAAAACCCCAATTCCCATGAACCAGGCCCTCGATTTTCTCTGCCTGCTCAGCTAAGTGTTGCATGAGCAAATCCTTCATGACACCCCTGAGACACCGAACGAATGCCCAAAAATCGAGTAAACAGACTTGCAATGAGCTTGGGCCGCATGAAAGATCATGATTCAAGAATGAAATTAAAAATGATCAAGGTTCGGTAGCTTGATGATTTGCACAAAAACGCAAAGTTTCAGAGATCTCAGACCAAAACGCAAGTAAAGGCAACAGCTACTGTTCCAAGGATATTCCAAGGACCAACACAATGCAAGCCTTCTTCAACCAAACATTTCTTGGACCATTGGATCAGTAGAACTCCCTATGAACCAATCCTCAGGCCGAGATTCAACGCATTTTCGGCTGGGCTCGTTGGTTCTGGCTGTTGCTCCTGTATTTTTTCAAAGCCACTGGATGATCACAGCTTCACTTTTACATGGCAAAACTGTGAGTTGGGATCAATTCGCTCGGGGAGTTTTATATGTAGAAATTACACGGGAAAAACCTGCATTGCATGAGGTTGCATGCGGGCACAATAGTAAAAACATCCAACATGAGAACTTGAAGACCCAGCAGCAGTGAAAGCGAAATCTGTCTGATCCGTCCTCCGGTTCGTTCTCACTGCTGTCAGAGGCCTCGAAAAGGATGCTCAAGAACCACCACCATCAAAATCAGACCCATTTCATCACCTATTGTCACGCCCAAAATCATCATAAGGTCGTCATCAGGGCAATACAATGGCCACGTAAGTGCTACGAACGTTTGGTTTGGCCCAAAACCATACAGAACCTCTCCACAGTGTTGTCGTCAAGTATCTGCTTTGTTGTCATCAAGTCTCAGCTCTTGCATTCGGGCTAACCTTAGTTCAAACACTGAAAAACTGACAGATCGGATGCTGACAGCAATACCTGCCTTGAGGATGAAGATTTTCCAAAAACAACCCATATTTGGGACTCGTGGCCAAAGATACGCGTGGACATGTTTCGAGGTGATGTAAGATCCATCGACATATCTATTCGCGCCTATAATCAACTGCACTGCAAGGTTTGATGCAGTGTGCGTGGTCCCGCTCACTATATAGCGCATCTGTACAATATATCCCTTTAAGTTCCGACAAGGCCACTTAAGCAACCAAACAATACCACCAATATCATCAACATCAATCAAGTACTTAGCCAATACTATCGGATATTCCAACTCCAACTGTGAAACCGAACAAACAGTCTAGCATCTGAGCAGCCAAGCAATATAATACAATCTCACCAAGTCAACTCAATCAATCATTATATTAATCCATAGAACAAACCAAGGGCCAACATCCTAGAAACATCAACCACCCTGGTCATTTTGCTGTGAAACCATGTGACACCTGTATGTCTTCCAATGTTCTTTTGAAAGCTTTAGGCCCAGTAGCAACTTCCCACGCGCCTCTCGAAAGCTACAGAGTTTTGTAGTGCTTTCGGCTACAAGAGCTGCCCACGGACTACCCCATTCCTGTCAAAACGCCCCGGGAGATCTACAGTACACCTTCCAGGCTTGAAGGGGACCAAAAATTCACCAAGCTCAATAGAAAAGTGTCAGGAACCTAGAACAAGGGCAGGTTGAGAGTTTGCATGTTTGAGCAAACTGTCAATGAAAGCGTCGTCAACTTGACACGAGATGATTCTTAGCACTGCGTCCTCGTCAACATAAGGTACTGGAGACTGGCCGAAGCATGCCTTGGCCCAGCTAGCCTGCACGTTGCCAAGCAATCAGCATGACAAACATGTTCCATCTACACGCCATCAAACCAACATCAAATAGGCCCTGAGAATTGATGGTTGGAAGCTGGAAAAGTACTCTCTTTATGGATGGCATGCTTTCAGGTGCAATGTCAGTTTTAGGAAGGGTATTTACGAACTATCACAATTTTTGGGAAGCTTCATCAAACAGCTGTAGGAAACAATCTGCTAGTCATCAACATTGTTGCAGCGGACGGTTTCGCATCTTTCTACTTGATCTCAACATTCTGTTTCCTCTTTGCAATTGACCACAGTTCAAGATTCAGGGCTGCCGATGACTGCCAACTACCAACATCTTGAGCAGTATGGTGTATAGAGCATATATATTGATACTACTGCGTGTACTGTTAGATATGTGGTTGCTATCAATTATTGTCATTGGTTTTCTCAATATGCATCAGTCTCGTCAGTTGCTACTACTAGTATTTTCACTATTCATACTAGCGATAATTGATATGACTTTCGTATGTTGCAGCTGTTGTTGGTTGCTGAGACTAGGAGATATATAGTATATAGTAATGGCATCACCAAAGTGCCATTTTTGTCCACATCCAGCACCACCCATTCCAGCCTCCAATTCTTGTTCTGCCTTAAAAATGGCATTTTCCAGTAACTTGAGCTGAACCCGTCCTGCTGCTAAGCTATGAGGTAACGTTGACCAAAGCGTTGAAGCGGTGTCGACCATACCACCTGAGATGGTATGATGGATGTCATGCTCTTGGGTTCTGTTTTGAGTTGACATAATTTCATTCATGGCCCTCATGTTCTGAATCAAGCTCAAGTCAAAACAACCATCAATAAAACAATGACATATTAATGCATTCATCTTTTTTGGTAATTAGTTAAATTCAACATGATGTTGTTGTGCTTCTAAACCCTATCTCTAATAGCAGGCTTCACTTTCCACCGCCCCTCAACCGCCCACTCCCAACGTCATGCCATGCTGAGCAACGTGGCAATGCAGCATTGTCCGGCGCCATGGCAGAAAAAATTGCCCCCGGAAAATTTCCCCCACCCGCCTATCAGACCAAATCCAAAATAGCAGCAACCGTAATTTGTGAGAGAATGACCTCATGATGATACTTAGAAGATCCAAGCATACACACCAATATCTGTAGTATATACACCAGTGAAGACATGGAAGCTAAACCTGATAGTTCGTTGTAAGAACAAAAAGGTACTCCCAGTAATTTCTTCGGTGAATTTCAAGTTCCGAATGGCTCTGTTCACCACTCCCCCAACCAAAAAACAAACTCCCACATATCTTCACCACCCCTTGAACTGCTCCAATATCACTAGCCAATCACTCATAACTGGGGCTATCCGAAGCAGGCCTGCTGGGAATCTGCCAAATGATGCCTCAACTCTTCCAGTTCAGACTCCATGGCAGATGCCTGGATCCAGCCATCTTCAACAAGATCTCATGTCGTCTAATTCTTAGCAACGTGGTCCCTCAATATATCCTCCGTCTATATACAAATACAAATACAAATAAAAGAAACATACAGCAATGAGTCGGAATAGATACTAAGAGATATGATTCATCTTCTAATCCCAACAATTCTTTCAGATCCTCAGGATGCTGAGACTGCGCCCAAACGCCCGCCTTCCGCAAATAATCGTCCAACTGCCCTGAGATGATGTGACTGATCGAAAGGAAACTGCATTGATGACGTTGACTTCCACCATGCATGAGCGTGTGCGTTGTATATAATATATGAATACCATGTATGCAACGTATATATGTTCATTTCAATGTAATGTAAGCACGTATCATCACGTATATAAGACTACCAATCTACTATGTGTAAAAAGCATTTCATGTAGATATGCAACATTTCGATATGCATGAGATAGTTGCCTTGTCTACCAGCAAATTATTGATGCTTATGGCTTCATCAATGGCTAAACCAGAAACTCTCAACTCCTCGTCATTCATTTTGATCATGTATCAATACCTGGATCTTCCTTTTGTGTGTGAAATATCTGCCTTTTGCTAGGTTTTGTTTTGGTGACTTTCGGCACAAATGTTACCACCGTTGGAAGATGTATCAGTATGACACCCTCCAAGCTCGGCTACCACACGGTTCTTTTCGTCTTCCTCATGTTGTGATTCCTGTGCCTGTGCCAGCTCCTGGTTCCCGAAGCTGTTTGATCATGGTTTCTGATGATTTTTTGGGGATCAAAATCCATCGTAAAGATGGTGAAATCAAAGCTGGGAATCCCCAACAAAAAACATCAAAAAACCCTCATGAAAAGCGTGAGGTCTCCCATGTCTTTTTTGTCATCGCCAGGCATGTCAGCTGACTCAGCTGAAGCAACCGACACTTATGATCAATCGCTGTGTGACTGTGACCCTTTTGAGATGTCCGGAGCTATGAGTTTGGTGCACATGCACCGGACCTGTCATCGTACTAAGGCCATGGAATCACAAACCAAACCTGCGTTCAAAATATGACATCAAAGTAAATTCCTTGAAAAAGAAACCTATGATTCGGGAGGTGTAACAACTTGAGATGGTTTCAAGTCACATAAAGAAGTGAAAGATGACCTGTTTGTTTGTGTTTGATTTGTTCGTTGTCGCTTGCTGGAGGTCTCATGTCCCTTTGGCATCCCCATCCATTGCGAGGGATTCATCTTTGGCTGTTTCTGCTGCATCTTTGGCAGCTGCATCTTTGTTCGCTGTTCTCAGGAGACCATCCTTGGTCCAGGAAACTCTCCAGAAGTCATGCTTGTAGGTACGCAAAGACCTTCAAAATCATCTAGAATCTAAACACACTTAAATCCACATCCACAAACACGACCAACCCTCAAGAACGCGCACAAACATACATAATCACTAATAATCACAGAACATCATATATGTATGTCTTTACACACCCTACCTGATGAATTGTGCCACCAAAATCTCCCACCAATAACAGTGTTCCTAAAACATCCTACCATCCACCTGTTTCACATCCTAGCTTCAGCTCCAGGAATACCCTGCTGAATCATTTCCTCTCGTTCGGCCGCCACTCGTTCCAATAGGACGGGGATGTCGGTGTTCAGGGCTTCCTCGAGAAGTTCTGGACTTGTGAAGAAGGAGCCAGTTGATATGATTTAAGTCATTTTCATTGGGACAAATTGTTTTTTCAACAGGGTTTCCAGCCAGAAAAACCTTACTCAAATATTTCACATATGCTACAAGATGATAAATGCGTGTATATATCCCAAAAACTATAGATATATATATATATATACATGTTTTCCTCCAAACATCAACAAATAGTTGGGCGGTATTATTAGATTCTACTACCAACTACAAACATCAGTTATACAGTTATACAACATTATGCCATCATGATACATGAAAAGTTCAGACTCTATGTTTACTGGCACTATAGGTATAAGGCAATTTTCCCAAATTCACCAAGGAGTGCCGGTGAGTCTGGTAGTTCGGAATCCCACCTCTGCTGCTCGGAAGAGGTTGGAGGGAACTGTCTTGATGGTCCTTAGATCATGCGGTTTTGTTCCCCTACTCAGCAAGCAATGGCATTCTGATCTTTGATGTCAACTTTTGGTACATCCTTGCCATATAGGAAGCAGCAAGTATACTGCTTGATTTTACCATCTGAACATCAATGGATACTTTTTCGCTACAAGGATCTTGTCATCTCCGAACTTGTCAAAGAGTGCTGTCCTGGGTAGTCATGACAAATCAAGGGGTTCGACCGTCCAGTCACGGTAGATCCTGGGAACAATAGCCAATAGCTCAACTCTCAGGACAGCTTAGGATGGCTTGAGGGTGGAGTTGTGATGACACCATGGGACGAACAGGTCAATGCGAAAAAGACTAATACAATCTAATAGTGTTCGGAGTCCTTTTTACCTTTTGCTTCCAACTGCTTCAAACAATGCCTTCGAACAGTCTCTGATCACTTGACTGAAAAAAACAGGTGGTATGAAGAGTTTTGTTCAATCGTTTTTGTACCACATGGCTAGGACTATAAAGCATGAGTCTTCTATCTTCACCTTTCTTTGGGTCCGAGTCACAGGTTTTCTGCCGATGGGAAGTCTTGTAGAGGAATGTTGGACTCCTCAAGAGCTTACCGGCATTCGAATGAATCTTCAACCCAGCATGTCATGATTAGAAGTTGTGAGACATAGCCACCAACCAAAGACTGAACCAACCAATGTTTAGATATATGCAAGTAGACACTACTGTATATCATGTATCTTCCACACAACAAAAGTCCTTATATTGATGGTACAACGTTCATCAAATTCGAAGCCACTTTGGGGCCCACCCCAAAAGACACCTTGGCTACATGTTCACAAGCTGCCGCAAGCTTGACCTACGGAAAAAAACCGGAGCAGTTGAGTTGTTAGGTGGTCTCAAGTTGCACTTGACATCATCCTTCAAATGATTCTTGACTAAGCTACACGACACTTGTAATAGTGGTTGAACACAAATGTATGCACTTTATACTTTTGTTTACAAAAACAACATCAACAAACATGATTCATGATGCTTTCCATATCATCTCTGTATCATTTCTATAGTCACAGGGAAGCTGACTTGACATCACCCTTCAAGAGGCCGCCAAGGGGCCAACTTTCAACGTTGAACATATCACTCTCGTGAATTGTTGGTGATGTAACAAGAAATTTGACTTTTTACCAAACGGGGAACACTTAAAAATGAAATAT
The DNA here is from genome assembly GCA_000507305.1 of Breviolum minutum Mf 1.05b.01. NCBI lineage: Eukaryota > Dinophyceae > Suessiales > Symbiodiniaceae > Breviolum > Breviolum minutum. Next base: position 4,859 of record DF244359.1, on the reverse strand, counting down.
GTTGTTTTTGTTTTTTTTTTTATCTTGATCATTTTCTTGTGGTAGATCTATGTACTAGAATCATCTACAATCAGTGTTGTTTTTTTACCATTTTTTCCCTCGTATTCCCCCCCAAGCAGACCGGATCTGTGATGGTCTCGCGCAAGACTTTGCGACGTCCAAAGGGGCCCTGCAGCGTCAGCAAATGGTTGACCAGTAGAGTGTGGCACCGCAGCAAGCGACCGCGGCGCAACAAGTCGTTGACCTCTTATCCGGAGAGGACTGGGAAGCGAGAAATCAAAACTCAATGCGAGGGTCCAAAGACTTATAGAAATAGATATATAGATGGTAGTACAGTATTGTTAATATAACGAATTATGAAATTGAGAATTAATCTTTCATCTTCTAACTATTCTAATAATTGTTCCTCAATTTGTCACATTGCCCTCCAACCAAACGTGGACAACATAATACAAAATCATCTTCCAAACTCCCTTCGAGACCGGAGGTGGCCCCCCCTGCAAGTCTGATCCATGAAACCCGGCACCTTGCGGGTGGTATTATCACAGGGCACCTGCCAAACTTCCTGTCCTTAACAAATTTCCAGGGAAAACCATCGGTTTTTTGATACATGTGATGGCACCAAAGGACGTGAATTTGAAACTTGTATCCAAAAAAACACATGTTTTTGGCAGGATATGATGGCATTTCCTCGTCCTACCACTTTAGTTTGTATCCGTTTGTTTCCAAGTGACGCAACTTAGCGCCTTCACTCAGGAAGAATTCTCGGGCTTCAGGTGGAAGGTTTTGACATTGCCTTGAGTTCTCTTGGCAGGTGTAGTGAAGAACATGAAAAGCACCCTGCAGTAAACCAACATCTTCGTATTTCAACATGACAAGCTTCACGAAGGACATCATTCCTAGTGGGTGGATTTCCATTGGCATGTTGGCTTCTTTTCAAGGGAGAAATGAGGAGATGCTTTCTTTGGAGTTCTTTATGCTCTTGTGGGCTTCAAATGAATGCTGCCAACATGCAAGCATGTCAATTCTTAAGTGCCTCAGATTCTATATTCAAAGGACCTAACAGAGATGGTGTTCTGTTTGGGTCGAGTCATTTTTGTCCTTTCACCTCGTACGAAAAACGCTTCTCATTGCCAGCCAGCCACTCTTCGCCCGCAGACAGGAAGATGTAGGGCATCTCCTGAGGAATTCAAGGGTGTATCTTGAAGGCTGATTGAACTGACAGCATCAACCGTGGTAATGGAACCCCTTAAGGATGTTCAACACTCTATTGTAGCCCAAACGTTTACATCCAACACAGCAAGGTGTTGCTTGAGAACATCAGTGTGTGCAGTCTGTTAAAAAAAACATACTGATATGTTCTGGCTTGCTTGTCCTTAGTTGATGTCTATTCCCCCGGTGGAAAAAAGCTTTCCCACCATTTGGAGTCACCAAATGTGTTCAACAGCGACCTAGGCCAGCCCGGCCAGCCGCCCCCCCAGAAGCTCCGGGCTGCTGATGACTTTTGATAAAGACCACCTGGGTTTGGCAGGTCGGTTTGTCTTAAAATGAATGGGTTTTAATTAACCAATTTCTTTGGGCTGTACTGGAAAGAAACAATAAAACACTCACTATAAATATCATACGGCTATGTTTAATGGCAGAATTGCTGCCATTTTCCGTCTTTGATTTTTGGGTCAAACTATGTGAAACTTCTGGCATCCCTATTTGCAGGCCTCACAATTTCTAGGTCAACATTCAACAAACAGCACGTACAACATCATGTACGCCCCGAAATCCCAGAACATCCCAGAACATTTCATTCAAATGCTTGATTTTAGGATTGAGAGAGAAATTCATTTCCAAGCAATTCAGAACTCCGTTGCTATTGTGACATGTGAAATTGCTATGTCAAAATCCGTCAAGATTAGGGACACACAAAACAAGGACACAACATTCCCAAAAGATTCTGAAGCTTTACGAGAAGGCAATGGAGTTTAGCGCCTTTTGACACCCAAAAATTGGGATGCTTTTGAGTATCCATCACTAAATACATTTTCAAGACTTGCAAGATTCATATATTGAACATCCCTTTCTGCAACTTTCACGACATATTATACATACATGAATATATAACAATATATACATTGTTGGGCCTTGAACCATTAAAAAAACTCCCAGCACCACAGGATTTTCGGATTGTCATCCCAGTGGCATCAAACCCCCAAAGACCCTCACCAGCTCAAAGCGTTCCAACTTCTCAGCCTGAAATATGGCCATGTTTGATGTTTTTTGGTAAGGAAATTTCCTCCGACTACCGAACTGAAGGCGAAACATCTGCCACGTGAACCATACATATATAGCATTGCTGTTCATTGCTGCGATTGCTCATTCATAAAATGACCATGATTCAGAAACTTTAATGGAAGCATGATTCCAATCCACAAGCTGTGCTGCAGTCCAGCCCAAGTCACCTTATTGAGAACGAAGCGTACTTTGCGCTCGCTATTCTTGCCTGCGCTCTTGGCAACTTTCATTGTTGCAGGCTGCACAAAGGGACATGGCACAGTATGCAAAATTCACATAAAACATTCACAACAATAAGCTTTGACAAAGTTTGAATAGAACGGATCCTAACATCGCCTAAAGCTTCCAAACACCGTCGAAATTCATCGCTGATGTCCAGCCTTTGGTGTCACACATCTCTGCACCAAGGGTTCGAGAAGGAAAGATCGAATCTCCGTGGGTTTCTTGTTTTTGGTTGGAAATGGGGTAGCAAAGTATTTTTGCCATATTATTCTTGTAGCTCATCTCACCTGAAAGGTGATAAAGATCCAAAATGAACAAAAGCAATGGCATGGGTCATTCAACCCAAAAAGATCCAGCATTCCGAATCAGAATCATCAGCAAGTTTATGTATATATACATATATAACTATATCATAATATAGATATACATATATATACCATATATATTATATAGTATATATTCCTATCAAAGAGAATCGATCTCATGACATATCTGCCGCTGGTTTTGTTTTGAAGGTAAATCCACAGGGAGTTTCTCCAAAACCAACAGGTGTTTCTCCACCAAGCAACTTGTTTGGATCAAAAAGAACGATGACCAAATCTGCATGTTCCGCAAACCAAGCCATGACTCCTCGATGTGGCAATATCAGTGGAGAAGTACAACTTGTGGTTCAACGTTTAACATATGGTAAAACATGTTCACCTGGAATATGAAGTGGTCACAAGATGTAATATGTNCAATATCAGTGGAGAAGTACAACTTGTGGTTCAACGTTTAACATATGGTAAAACATGTTCACCTGGAATATGAAGTGGTCACAAGATGTAATATGTTTCTATTCAACTATCAAAATCGATATTTATATCTGTATATATATATATATAAATGTATGTATGTATATACATGCAATTATACCATATTATACCTATACTATCCCTTGTTTGATGATTTTCAGTACAAAAAAAAAAACAACATCCAACCATATGCAACACATGCTTTTTGGCCTGAACTGAAGCATGGGGGTCCATACCTGTGGCAAAACAGCAGCCATGACTTGACCCCTGGACCCGCAGGTGAAGTTCCCAGTCCTTCAAAGTCATAGCTTCGACCCATACGTTGCTTGTCTCCACTGAGAACACCAGGAGTGTCCACAAAACTCAAAGAGCCAAGGACTGGAACCTCCAGAGTTGGGAGGTAAGATGATTTTTTTGGGGGTGAAATTATTTTGTCTTTCAGTTTTTTTTAGGTTGGGTTGTATTTAATTTACTGTTTGTTTTTTTATGTTTTCTTTCCCGATCGTTTTTTTGAGGAGTAAAACCACACATATATTTTCAAAGTTTCTCTGCCTGAAAGTCGACACAAACTTAACACAATGATCAAACACCTCTTCCTCCGGCATCAAGGCTCCTTCAAAACCTGAGGCCAAGGCCAAGGCGATACAAAACTGATACCGTTGTTGATGGCTGGTTCAGAAATCCGGGATCCACTCACCAGTTGGTTCGGTTGGTAGGAAAAATCCCGATTATTTACAAGGTTTGTATATATACCAGGTGGTTGGTTGTTTGGGATTTCTGAACCATCAATAGTATGTTGGGGTTGCTCCCCCAAACAAGTCACAGTGACCATTAGATTTAAAGGTGTATAAGGCTGAACCTATGGAGGTGTTGGCCTGATATGAGGGTCCCATGAAAATGATGAAACACACATAAGTAGTGCCATCTATTGCCTCATGGTTACGAAACAAAAGAGGGATACTGCACCAAAAACAACAGCAAATGCTGGTCATCTTCTTCAATCTTCCAAGTATTGAATCATGAGGATGACAAACCTGCAGTTAATACATCCCCCCTTTTTTTAGGGGCCCCCCCTTTTAATAAGACGCACCCCCTGTCCTCTCTATCGAGAAGATCTAAATATGTGATTTAAAAAAATATGATCATATCATGATCACTCCCCTGCAGAACCAAAAACAGAAAATCAGAATCACATATAGATACGAGTTGAAATACTTGCATCACTTACAACATCTTATACAAGTACATCTCGGCAAGGGTGTTACAACTGTCATTTTTTCAGTAAATGTTTCTGAAATCATCCCTTCATTGGTTGCCAGGTAGCGCTCCAAAAAGCGTGAACCGAAACTCTGAAGCTGATCGAAGGATTTAGCAGGATTGCTGCAAAGAGCAAATCCTCGCTGGTTGAAACCCTGGTTGAAACATGGACGGTCCATTCATGTGACAACCAAAAAATATGGCAGAGGTTTGGGGAAGCTCAGGCAACAACCTTGGAACTTGATTGTTGTTGTAAGATGTTGGAAATCACATTGCTATACATATATATATATATGTTCC
>DF244358.1:1955-27097 GCA_000507305.1 Breviolum minutum Mf 1.05b.01 | reverse complement strand
TAACTAACCGGGAAGGGGTGTGGAAAACCATGATGTCATTACAAACACATGCTCAACAATAACGTTGTAGTCAAGGTCTGCGCCCAAACGGTGAATGGTGAACCAGTCTCACCTTGAAAAATCTTTTTACTGGCAAAGTTGCGATGGCATCTTCTCACCTTGAATTTTTTTTCCTGCAGATTTGGCACGGCACCTTCTCACCTTGCTTTCTGCCTACTCAACAGCTTCAATGGAAGACCTACAATCTTCGGAGTGGTATAGCAGGCCAGTCAAGATGACTACCGTTGTGGCTGACATAACAAGGACATGCTGGGTCCAAAAGCAATTCAAAGGCAGGAATGCTTGCCATTGAAGACTGCCCTCTACCTCGGTGATAGGCTTAACACCAGGAGGAGGCTGGGTGGCTTCTCCTTGCTCAGCACCATCAGGTGCCAAACGAGCTGGATCTCACCGTCGGTCGAAAATGTTACAATACCTCCTACTATGGCATCTGGGGACGGGACAGCAGTCTAAGTTCCAGTCCACCAGAAAGACGAGAGGTTCTACTCTCTTGCAAAACCTTGTGGTATGTCTGGTTGAAACAACTTCATCTACGTCAGGGTCTAACCCCTGGCTACATTGGATAGAAGTTGACTTCTTTCAGGATCCTCTTTGAGCCCTCTGGCTCTAAAGCAGCATTGAACAAGCACCTTCCCTTATGGATGACTTTTGCCTGTGGCAATTGGACCGGATTTACAAGTGGAACTCCTGCCTTACGCAGCTTCATCTACCAGGACGTGGGTGAACCAACTTGTCCCCCTTGTTCAACAACTGGGATGATGCAGGACTACCACTTCTTCCAGCTATGAGCAACTTGGGACATCTTTCTACTTGCGGGAATTGCTATGTCGTCGTGAAGAGGTACTGAGCGTTCCGAGGATTTCATCTTTCTGAAAGCGTAGTGTTTCACCTAGATTACTGGGTGTCTTCCTTCTTGTTGTGTTTTTGGTTTGTGTTTGTGTTTCGGGGTTGTTTCGTTTCGGCATTCGGAAGACATCTGGCTTTTTGCATTTCACCTGTTCTCTTACAGCTTGAGAATAGTTGACCGACCACAAGACGTTTTGATGACCGTCCGAGCCTCGAGCGTGCACGGCATGAGCTAAAACCATTGGATTTAATGTTTACTCTTTTTGTTTTCTGGACTGCCAGTATCCTCGAGATCCGTCGCAGACTGTGAGCAAAAATTTCGTTTTGTTTCGTTGCTTCGTTTTATTTCGTTTTGTTTCGTTCTTTAGTGTTCCATTCTATTCCTGTTTCGTTTTGTTGTGCTCTGTTCTGTTCCTGTTTCGTTTCGTTTTGTTCTGTTCTTCTGTTCTGTTTTGTTTGTTTGTTTGTTTGTTTGCTTGCTGGCTTGCTTGCTTGCTTGCTTGTTTACTGGTGTGCTGTGTGATTTAAAGCTAAAATTGTTTTTTTGGTCGGTGTTTTTATTTGTTTGCTGTTTTTGTGTTTATTGGCCACCTCGAGTACCTACTCTCCGAGTCGTGGCCTCGTACTCTTTGCGCTTATCACCACTTTTCTACAAAATTGCAGACTTTTGTCGGTGCGACCCGGGTGTGCAAAAAAAAATTGATTGTATTTGTATTTTGCAAAGTGAAAAAATAACAGCATATCCGCGTATCTCTTGCATGACAGTCTGCTATGTCTCCACATGCTTTCAACAACTAATCTGTTATGAATCGCGTTCATTTGATTTGTGGAGTTGCAAATTGGAAATCAGTCAGCAATTTTAGACTTTTATTGCAAAGGGCATGTTCATCATAGCTTTGGTTGCATGTTGAAACATATATTGGCGAGATAAAATTAATTCTTTGCATCTTGTGAAAAATTCAACAGTTGTAGGCACATGTTTTTTCAAAACAACAAAACCCCACGAATGTTATTAACGTTACCGACAACAGTTCGCCATTCAGATGGGTTGAAACGTCATGTGAATTGTGGTGGAGCTATGGAATCTTGGATAAAATCCAAAGCAGACCAATTGGCGCAGGCGCAACACATTTTTGGGTGGGAAAGGTGAGGTGGTGACAAAACATGTGGTGTGAACTAACGCAAATTTTTCAGCTGTTTGTAGCTGAGTCCATTCCTTCCTGTACCAAAGATATCGCAAGTTTCAAACAGGTTTGAATCAGAAGGGGATGGATTCGGAGCAGAGTCCGTTTGAGAGCCACGAAAGTTGTTGATGTGGTTTGCATTCTCTGCTCATTCATTTGACTTAGTTAGAACAGCTTCGTGACTATGGAAACAGGCATCACTCATTTGGATGCAGCAATTGAAGCCGTTACCTCGAAAGACCATCAGCACAACTTTGGCACCGGACTATCGGATAGTCCGACAGCTTCGCTAGCAGTTGAAGGTTGTGCGAACAAGACTAACACGACTAACACTGTCAGAATTTGAGGGTACATCAGAGGGAAAATGTTTGCTGTTGAGCCAAGAGACACAATTTGGGTAATCAAGTTCTGGTTATTTGTTCCAACCAAAAATCTCGATCTGGCAATTTCCAAGCCTTGGGCCCTTTGGTTCGTTCTGCTGTCGGGCAAACAAGCGATTTGTGGAGGTTCCAGGTTGTGTTGGAAGTCTCGTTTCAAGCGCAATCCCGATGGGTTTGGTCTACTACATTTCCACTATGCTCTAAATGGGACTTTCCCAAATTGTCCCCAAGCTTCAAGTGTCAACAAATACATATATATATATGTATATATATACATATTTTGTAGATTTCGAGCATGATTTTTGTTTGTCTGAATTCGGGGAAGCGCGGCAATTCAGGCTGCCCAGCAGCAAGTGAATGCTGTTCACCAATCCGCCTCAAGACTGGCCGAAGATGTTGGAAGCTGAGTTGAAGTTTCGTACCTTTGATCAAGTTTTTAGAGATAGAAATAAGGTGCGATTCCGATCCATTTTTGCTATATGGATTGGATTAATTGGATGAACCTTGTGGAAACGAAATTAAGATGCTCCCTGTTTTGATGCTCCCCCAAAAGTTCCGCAAGTCATTCAACCTGCACCTTGAGGTCTTGGAGAAGGTACGCTATGGACCGGAAGAAGACTACCGAAAGGACAACCAAGAGCTGCGGTTGGGGGTTGAGGTTCATAGTCCAGTAACAACGCCAACAAAATCGATACAGCGAGGGTGCCCTTTGTTGTGGTGCAAACCACAAGAAATGCAATCGTAATCCACCTTACATGGAGCTAAGACATGTAGCTTACTCTCATATGTTGAGTAGGGCAGCTATTAGCTATGCATTTCTTCCGGTGTGGGCACAACAACAGCAACAGGCCTTCTCAGACCCACTTTGCTCGAAGGACTTGGAATTTCGTGATGGTCCCTTAGGCTTCACCCTGGAGGGAAGTCTTGTTGTGGCGGTGGAGACCAATAGTCAGGCGGGGCAAGGTGAAGATGTTGGAAAATTTCTTGGAAAAGGTGACCAATGGTGACCATATCACACCTTCAACCCTTTGGCTTTGGGTTTAGATAGAAGGAAAGTGCACTTTTATGTGGTGAGTGGCTGTTAATTGTTAGCAAGTTTGACATCCAAAATTTGGAGGCTTTTTTGACTTTAGGTATGAGAGGACCATTAGGTGAGTCGATTTGGAATTACATTTGTTCACTGTGGAAGGGTCAAAGGTTTTAATGGGGATGATCCAGCAAGACAGCAGGCCATCTCGAAGATAGACGTTTTTCTTTTCTCCATCATTTCGATACATCATATGCTACTACATGCATATTTGATGTATATCTATACTGTATATATTTGTATGTAAAGGTGTCCACCTACTGTATCCTGTATATACTCTGAAATTTATGTATGATGTATTCTAATGGATTACTCCAAAACTTAATGAATAGAAAGTTGGATGGTGCAACATGTCTGTGTGATCTTCACGCAGGCGGAGCGCCTTGGAGTGGCGGTGGGTGATCGTTTGGTGCGTGTGGATGGCTATGAGGCAGGAGAGAACTATCCGAACCCATGTAGTTCGGAAAAAGCTAGCCAAAACGGTGAGTTTGTTTTTGTTTTTTCCTTTTTTTTCTAAACACAATTTTCATTATTGTGCAGTATGCAATCCTTTTCTTCAAACAACATCGTAAGTTCATCGCAATGGATGCTTTTTAGCTGCAGCCTTTGAGGTCCCTGATGTGGAGTCAGGTGGCTTTGAAGAACAAAGGGCCAGAGCACAGATTGCCAAGTGGCTGAAGGAGCCTGTTCCATGTCGGGTGTTGTCACCATTGCAATCCCAGGTGCTCGGGAGACATTCACAAAAAATGCATGGCTTGTGGGGAAAAAAGGGCCTCTCTCCACGTAAACAATGACTCTCATCATCCTTAACATTCAGCATGCAGCATGAATGTTTTTGCTGAAGCACCCGAAGGACATGCCGCGCCCAGGGATGTTGACTTTTGAGTTGCCGGAGACCTTCTCTGATGAAGAGGCAGGAGATGTGAGGTAAGCTAAGATCGGCCTTGCTGCTTAAGCGCCCTTTTCAGAACAGAAGATGTTGGGTTAGTCAGTCTCTTAGAGGACCAATGGCTCAATGGGACACATGGGCACCATGAGAATTACAATTCTGCCTTGACAACTCAGGATGCTCCAAAACCGGAGGATGGACATCAGGAAGAGAAAGATGAAGCGCGGGGGCCGCTGATTTTGGAAGATGACAAGGGTGACTAGGAAAATAAGGGAAGCAGATGCAGCTACCATTCAAACTCGAAGCATATTGAGGGATTTTGATTCTTGTTCTGTCAATTTCCGAGAAGTGCTTCCAGTTGAGAATGGCAACTTTTGCAGTTCTTGGTGAGTACTAGAACATGTTTCCGGAGAAAGACCCTTGTGATAGAATGATGGATGCAAAGAATTTTTCATGGAATGCTGGATGCTACGGTCCGTCCCCAGCCCCATATGTCCTTGGCTGGTGTCTAATGCCAAGTCACCGGCGAGAGCCTTTGCCAGGCAGCTTTAGCCGCTAAGAATACAGCAGTTCAGGTGTTGCAGGCAGTGGACTCAGTGGACCAAGACACGACTTTTGGTGGGTCCTGACGGTCAGATAGTTTGTTGCTTTGATTTTCTGCCATGAACGAGATTTGTTGTTACTTATTAGTTCCAAGATCAAAATCATGAGAAGAACCTGTAACTTTGGCAATGTGAAGAACTTGCTTTCCTGGTCATTTTTCAGTGAGGCAGAACTGCAACGTATCCAAGAGGAAAGGAGAAAACTCTCTCTGGAACTTCAGGCGGGGGACCTAGTTACCGATGTTGGACTCCCAAATGTTGAGGACATGGATATCCGGATATCCAGTTTCAACAAGCGTGACGTTGAGGAGAACCAAGAGCAACGAGGGGCTCTGCGTGCACAAGTGGAACAACTACAACAAAAGAATGACCAACAGACTCGCCGTGTGACGGACCTCGAGGCAGACCATGATGCCTGGGAATAATGTTTCAGAGTAGGACCCTTTGGCATGGCTGGAAGTACTTGTACCTTGTCTCTATGAGACTTGGGGACATCATTGATATTTGCCCTGTTTTCTGCCTTCTTGAATTCCAAAAAAGGATCCATTCTGAATTCTGAAGGTCTTTTTGGGAAGGTAAATGTTTTTTTTTCCAACTTTTTGCATGGCAGAACAGGATCAACTCCAAACGCAACGAACTCAGAATGAGGCAGGGTCTGGGCCTTGCATGTTGACTGCTTGTCTTGGTGATCATTGGAGTGATAAAATGGAAGCATGGGCTGATTTTTGTGTTTCCACTTTTTTTTTCAATAGTAGACATGGTGATTTTTTTTTCTGACTTGATTTATGCCTTGACTGTTGTACCAAACACATAGTTCGTCAATTAGTGGATTTTGTTGCTTTCAACAAGCTCATGAGGGAGAATTCCCTTGGAAGGGTTTGGGATGTTTTGAGATATTCTGTTCTCAGTCCTTGCTTCAGGAACTCAACAAGCTTCAACAGGCCCGTGAAGCGGAGGTGTTAAGTTGGTGAAATTCAGCCAAATTCTGGTGGTTTTCGAATGTTTTTAAGCTGGAAATTCGCCCGTATGCCGTACACTCTACCAATCCCACATCGGGGAGCCAAGCCGGTTCGATGTCAGGCCCTCCACAGCGCAGAAGAGGCGAACCAAGCCAAAGTTCAGGCTCCGTGAAAATTGGTGCCTATGCCCGATGCCCATTTTCCACCAGAATTCCTCCCTTTGGCTCGCTTCAATGGACAGACCCAGAGGAAATGATGTTCTTTCCATTAAAGTTTATCAAGGTGATGCACCAACTTGTCCAATAGAAGATATCTTGATGAAGAAATATAACTTTTGACTGGTCCTACGTAAGAAATCTGGCCACCTCGGGTGCAAATTTCCAAATTGAACGACATTGAACGACCTATTGATTGGTGCAGGATTTCTTCCATCACTCGTAGTGTTGGTTGAGAATAGACCCTGCAAATCTTTGGGATCCATTGGGTAGGCCTTGACAATGCGGGACGAAGCTAGCCAAACTGCGATTCAGGTTCGTCGGAGCTGATGTGAAGCTTCTCCAAACGAATTTTAACATAGGGAGCTTAGGAGCAGTGTCAGTCAAACTGACACTCTAAAGCGATTCTTTTTCCTTAACAACTGTCTAAGTAGAACCATAGCCAGATACATACAACAGCACCCAACGCCAACTTGAAATCATTTTCCATTTTGTACTTTTCCCGGTCTTCTGAGTTCGGAATGGTTAAATTGTAGATCCCAAAGGGTACACTGGAAGTTTTGCAGTCAGGCAGCTGAATCTCGAGCTGCTGCTGCAGAACATCAGTTAGTGGAACAGCGGCAGGAGAACTGGGGTTTTGCACACCCTGCGATGAGTTTTTGACTTTGAAACTGATTCTTCCTTAAAGGCTTGACCGTTTTTGGGCTGGATTTGATGGGATGGGTGCGAGAAGACCTGGAAGTTCTGGACTTCTTGGGGAATTCCACTTTTCTTTTGCCACGAAAAAAAGGAGCTGAAATCCACCTTGGCCAAACTGGCTGATGCGGAGGTGCACGGCGCAAGCTAGCACAGGTCACGTTGACGGCTTGGCAACTAAGAGAAGTGGAAGTATGGCTGATGTCACTGATGTCAATAAAGCACAAGTTTGTTCAAATTAGGGCCCCGCAAATCCATTGATCTCCTGTCAAATTGCAGCATTTTATGGTGCATTTGAGGGGGGGGCATTGCAAAATTCGTGAGATGCACCCCCATACCATCCAACAGGCACTCGGGGATGAACTACACCACAGAAGGGACCTAGATAAGAGATCCACCTATGTGGAGGCTCATGCTACTGAGACCCGCATGCAGTTGGAGCCGTTGGAGAAGGAGACCCTCGGCCAAAGGCATTATTTTTCCACCCATGAAATCATATCTCAATATGTTGCCACTTTCGTTTTTATTCGCGAGTGACATTTTTTGGAAAAGAGGGACGTTCTCTTCCTTTGGCAATGGCCCTCTTCCCCAATGACTCCTTTCCATTAAAACGTTGTAGGAGGTGAATGGCTTTCGTTTAGCTCATGAAGCTGAACTCGAGCTCTTGCGCGAGGTGCCACAAGAAACCGGTTGACTTTTATCAACATGGAAGTTGACAGATCTTCATGAAAACCTGGGCTGGGATTCCCCGATGAAAAATTGGACCGTTTAGTAAGGGAATGGAGGTTTACCAAGAGATGTAGGTCCCAAAATAGAATTCCAAGATGTGATTTTGATGTAGAGTCAGGAGCAGAGGAAGCACATGGAAGAGCATGCCCTCCAAGTGAAGGACTTCAGCTGAGGCTTCAGGTTTGGTGCAGGTTGTGTCTTAATGAGTTCAGAAGATGAGAAATCTCTTGGACCATGAAACATCTATGGATGTTATGAAACCATATGAGATGTGGCCGATGTGGGATCTTTCTACAACGATTCAAGTCTGGTTTGGCAGTTTTCCCAACTTGACGGTCCAGCCATTGGCAGGAGTTGGAAGAACTTTTGTCAATGCAACAGGAAGAGGTGCAGCAACCTGTGGAAGTCTGAAGAAGTCTATGGTGACAGGAAGATGTCTGAAAATTGAAACAAGTTCACCTTTACATGGGGTGTTTCTATGCAGCGTATCAACCGTATCTTATATAATTCTTCTTCCTGAGATGACGACTCGACAGCTTTATGTTGAATCCAGGCATCTAAGGAGCTGAAAGAGCTGCGCGACAATCTATCAAGGTGTGATGCTGGGGGGTCACGTGGGATGGCGCTTCGCACTGCCGAGATTTTTTGGTTAGGTTGGTAGGTCCTGGTAGGTTTCTTGGGAAGACCATTTTTGAAGTTTTTTGGCCCGGCAGACTTTGTGTTTATTTTTTCGGTGGACATACCACATTGAGCGTTGATAGCTACTTATAGTTGTTTTTTCAATGTTGTTGGTACCTATACTGTACATACATTTTGTGGGGTGGGTTGCAGAGCCTGCGAAAAGAAGGCGCGTAAAGCTTAAACTCTGTTTTGCTGGACTGTGATTTCAAAAGGAACAATGTGCTTTGCTGGTACATTTTAACAAGAACCCTAGCCGCCATTGCAGGGAGTGATTTGTTTAAGCCCTCTGATACTTGACCTGCTTATCTCTTGTTGTTATTTTCTTAGACCTGCTTCTGATGTAATTTTCCCCGACTGGTTTGAACATCTTTTTCAATCCTTGTAGCCTTGTAGGAGCTGTTTTCCAGGTTTGAGTTTCATCCTTCCCAGAGTCTTTGAACATTTTTCTGTCATTCATGTAAACCAGCAAGAAACCCAGTGCAACCATCCCATGACCCTGTTTTTTTTTTGTGGGAAAGGTGTGAAGAGGCCCTGGTAGAAGCTCAGGTTCCAGCTGTTTGGTGTATGGTTTTCAAAGGGAGGGGAAGCCGGGAAGCCGGGAAGCTGGGAAGCTGCTTATCCCTTTGCCATAGTCTTTTCTCAGGGATCATGCTGGAATAGTCCCTTTCGGGGGGTTCAAGTCGCAAGAAGTCGTGGTTGTCGACACCACAACAACAACGACACCGACGAACGACGAACGACAATGGCAACGACAAGAACAACAAGAACAAGAACAAGAACAAGAACAAGAACAAGAACAACAACAACAACAGCAACAACAACAGCAACAACAACAGCAACAACAACAGCAACAACAACAACAACAACAACAGCAACAACAGCAGCAACAGCAACAGCAACAGCAACAGCAACAGCAACGACAACAAAAGCGTCATGTTTGAGCAAACTTCCTGCAGTTGACCTAGATTTTGGAACTTGTTGGCAACAAGTGTAATTGGGAAGGTAAAGATGAGGGAACAAGAATCGGCCTGAATGGTGTCAAATAAGTTCTTCAATGTGGCTGATGAAAGCATTTCAGAACATTTTGTTGGGTCCTCCTTTTAACTTGGCTTGTCCTAGAGCTTATGGGAAGGGAAATTGTCAAGAATGGAGAGATGTGGGGAAGTTGGAAAGCATTTCAAAGCTGCTTTGGTCTTTGGGTTAGGTGATGAATTGGACGTTGACCGGAATTTTCATAAATCTTGGTACAAAGCAAAATCAGCAAACACCTATTTTGAGACTCACATCCCCAGATGTGAAAATTTGAAGAGTTTCAGTGCACTACAGGATTTTTTTTTTCCGGAAGGCAGATGCAGAAGCTGCTTCATTGGAAGCCCGTGCATCAAGGAGACAATCCAAAGGGTGAAAGGGAGATGACTTGAGGGATTTTTGCCACTAGCACCGAAACACAGAATCCAATGCGGGCGAAGCAATGGTTGAATTGGCACTTTTTTATCCAAATTGGCAGCTGGACCTTCTATTGAAGGTCTTTCCAATCGACTGATTTTTGATTGGAAGCTTGGGAATGGCCATGATGGTTTTGAGAAGATGTTTTCCTTGTAGAGAAAAGTGTGTGTTGACGCTAAGATTTTATTCACGAGCAATAGGCGATGCATCCCATCTACCTTCAGCTTGTCATAAATCACCCAGGTGTTGTGGTTGAGGATTAGTTACAGTTTTCAAAACAACTATCCACCTACAAGCTTTCGAAGAGGTTCCATTTTACAGCTTGATTGAGCACAAATTGAAATTCTCATCAAGGACTGTTGAGAACTCATGGGATGAATGTGAGCTTGGGCACCTTGCATATTGTACCCCATTTTGGGAGGATGGAAGCTGCTTCGAAAAGTCGGGAACTGAGACAAGAAGGTCAGATTTTGTGGCTAACGGGATGTTGGATGATTGAGGCAGGACACACAAAAACTGACAAAGCGAAATGTCGCTTGTTCCTGAAGGCTTGATTTGGGCTCGTAAGGTTTTGAAGATTTGATAGTGTTTTGGAAGGCATTCTTTTTCTTGGAAGTGCTTTTTTGATTCTCTCAGTCCATAGTCCATTTGTCAATTTCTGCTTTTGGTGGTCAAAAGCCTTGGTCTTCTCTTGAAAGGTTCCCTCTTGCCCCAAGGTGCATCTCAAGCAAAGGGAGATGGCGATGACATGCCCTTCATAGACCTGAATGTGAGCCTCAGGGGACAAGAGGGAACTGGGTCTTGAGTAAAGTCCGTGAAAAAATCCAAAGACTTATAAAACAATTTTTTTCAAGAGCAAGGAAAAAACACCTGGAACATTTGTGTTTTTTTTTTGCATGCTTTCTACTGACGGTTGTTGGCCCACAGGAAGTGCCTTTACCTATGGCTCGCCAAGCCTCCGAAAATCAGCAGGTGAGATTTTTCGCCACCGGTCTTATCTATACGGTCCACAGGGTGTTGGATGAGTGGATGGAAAAAAGCTGTGCCTTGAAGTCTGATATATATAACTTCAACATAGAAACTTTTATTATACAATACACAGACAAAAACTATGGAATTGAACTTGAGCTTCTTTTTTCAGATATCCCAATATCCTGATATATTGCAAGATTTTATGGAAGACTCACATCGCCTATGTTCTCAGGTGCTGGGTCTGCAAAAACGAATTGACTTGCTTGAGAGCAGGCGCAGTTGGGAGATGGACTGTTTAGCAGTGGAGTGGCAAGGACCATCCGATGAACAAGATTTTATGCTGCTTTTTGAAATATGAATGACCGCATGATGCAATGACCTGTTTTGTTAAAACCTGTGGAACTTCAGGTGTCAAAGCTTACAGAGGCACATCGGCTTCCAGCACATGCCCTGCTTTTGAAGCTTGCATTAGTCTTGTGTTTATTGCATATGGTTGTGCAGTAAACTAACAGTGAACTAAACGAACTAGTCTGAGATTTTGCATTTTGGAAGACCACAACAAGGGTTGAAGGTGTGTCCTCCCTCGTTGATCTAGTGATTCTAATGTTTCCTTTTGTTTCAGGCGATTGCAAAGCCAAGAGTCCGTAAGCATGGCACCATCACGCCCCAACTGGGAATCGAAACTGGCAAATGCAACAGGTCCAGTATGGGATTTTGGGATGGTTCAGCTTGCAGATTTCTGAGAGAAAGGTTTGGCGTGGATTGAAATCGACCATTTGTCTCTGTCTTTCAGAGAAATCCATCTCTTTGTTTCTTTTTTGGAGGAGTTTGAAAATTTCTTGCAGGGTATGAGGGGATTCGTGTTTTTGGTTTTGGTTAGGTCCAGAAATGGCAGCAGTGGCGGTGACCCTCCACCGCCTGTTGCTGGGCATCTTGCGTGGCTTTCTGGACTGCCAAGTGTGCCAAGTGTAGGGCCTAGGGCCATGCTGCGAAACGGCCTGGCTTTCACCGAGTTGTTGATGTTTTTCGCAGGAACGGATCTTGAAGAGCGAAGCCTGGCTTTGGCTCTTCTATGTACCAACCTTGAAGGGCTGAAAATGCTTCTTTTTCCCTTTGGCTGGGAGTTTTTTTTTTTGAGCTCGCACTTCAGAAGGTCTATGAATCTTTTTTTTGGATCCTTCTCGAATTTTCACACCTAGTATATCCCAGTTTAGTTTTCGAAAACCACCTCACCTTGGTGAAACCCTTTCAGCATGTTGAAGCAATTGCTTCAATCAAAGCGCTGTGAACTTTTCGAGGCTCACTTGTTGGTGTTGTACCTCATTGCAGCATCTTCTTCCGTACGAACTAGCGCAGATGCTGGAAGTCATGACCTTGAGACATTGGATGGGGACAGTTTTAAGGGTGAGTGGTGTTGGTTTTTCAATGCCTTTGGGGACAGCAGGCAAAATGACAAATCCACAACTGAGGTGGTGCTGTTGAGTCATTGAATGCACAGCTGGCCTCTGCTGGTGCAGGAGGTTGCGATGGGATGGGATGGGATGGGACTGCATGCTGGTGTCTTCACAAAAACCATAAACATGGCTTAGGGCTTAGACCCGCAGCAGTTTCAGAGTTTCAGCTTTTGGACATAGCGGACCTGGCGGGTAGCCATTTTTGTCGCTAACTTGTTTCGAAAGTCATTGACTTCAAGCATGGGATTAATGACTTTTGTACTCAAGCTCTAGATGTTTGAAATGGTTGCTAAGTCCTTGAGCTTTGCATCTGAAGCAGTTCATTCCAACTTCTTCGGCTTGGGGTGCCCTCCGTACTGCAGCCCTCCGTACTGCACCCAGCCATCTTTGGTTCTTCCTGCTTTCACTGGCTTGCTTGGATTTGTCCTCGGTTGCTTAGCTACCTGCTATCTCCTTTGGGCTTTCTGTGCTCTTGGATTTTCCCCATCATCCTCTTCGCCTGCTACTCCGCCTTCCAATCGCTACTCGGCATTGGTAGGCTACCTGCGTGAGCAGCAATCTGGGTCAAGACGGCGACGTCATTGAGCTCACCTGCCGGCTTGGCCAACTTGACATCTCCATCCGTGGCCCTTCCACGCAGGCTGCTGAGTTGCTATCCTACATCACCCCACGTGATCGCCCACCTCGTGCTCTTTCTCCTGTCACCACTGACAGGTCTTTTGAGTTTGAAGAGTCGGTTTTATTCTGTCCTCAGTTGCCCTGGTTTGGAATTTCCCACTGTGTTCAACTCAGCCGGATCCTATTGGTCTGCAATTGGGATTCTCTCTACCTCACCATCTATTGGCCACGCCTTCCCTTCACAGACAGAGGCACGAGTCTACCTTTTTGGATGATTTTGGCCCAGGATGGCCCCGAGCCCTACGTGCTCTCAGCCTACCCTGGCCCCAAGGAGGATGGTATGGTGGAGACTTTTGTGGTCCCAATTATGAAGCAAGAAGAGGGAGTTCTTCTTGCTGTGCCAACCGGAATTTTCCCGGCAGAGTTTTTGAAGGACGTTGTCAATGAGAACTTGTTCAAGAGCAGGTGCTGAGATTGACTCTAGACCTTCTACGGTGGCTTCTTTGCTCTACCGCCGATGCTGGTCCAGCCTTGTTGACACCTCTTTCTCCTTTGCCTCCGCTGGGGAGGAGTCATCGTCATCCAAGAACGTTGCAACCTTGTAACCTCGAGCTGAGATTGTCTCCCTTGCCGCTGTTGTCCCACTCATTGCCACCAATGTTGCTGTCCCCTACTCTTCTGACGTCTATGCCTCAGACGCCTCCAACTTTGCTGGTGCTGTCACCCTTTCAACAGTCCGTGCCTTATGGTTGGGTACAGAGAAGAAAGGCCATTACACGATGCTTGACAATCCGTATGCTGCAGCACTCAAGGCTTGGGTGAGTATGACAATGAGGATGTCCCGCACCGTGAATATCTGTTCACACGACCTTTTGTTCAACCGATGCTCTACTTTGACTTTGTTGAAGTCTGCGGAGGGAGCAGTGTTCTTTCACGAGCAGCAGATGATCTTGGGCTTGTAGTTGCCCCGGTGTTGGATCTTACCTACTCTTCAGCCTATGATTTTGGAGATCTTCAATTCTTCGAGTGGGTCCTCTACATGGTGTCGGCTGGACGCTTCCGGTCCTTCTTTGTTGAACCTCCTTGTACTACATTCTCACCTGCAGCTTATCCATCAGTTCGTTCCTACGAAAACCCTGTTGGATATGACCGGCTATGCCCAAAAACCTATGTGGGAAATTTGCTGGCCTTCAGGTCCCTTCTGCTGCTTCGCTATGGTTGTCGCCACAAGACGTTTTGGAGCTTGCAGTACTGGGGAGTCATGGTGGATGATTTGCTGGCCTTTTGAAATTTGGCCACAATCCCATGATGGACATTCGTCCTTGCAGAAAAGTCAAGCGTGACCTTTGCTTGACTTCAAGCAGCATGGGATTAATGAACTTTTGTACACAAGCTCTACCCACCTCTCTTGTGAAAAATCCCGCCAAAATTGTTCGTCAGTGCCTGGTGGGTGGATGATTTGCTGGCCTTTTTTCCAAATTTGGCCGACCTCTGCTTATATAATCCTTGCTTCTTGAGCTCTGTTTACTGAGAAGATGGTTGTTTCCCAAAAAAACTCCAAGCTACACTCCTGCAAAGTAACATAGACATGGGCTATCTATATATATATATACCAGGAAAAATGGGACTTTCCCTGGCTATGTTAATTTACTCTTCAAAGAAGCCCTTACTTCCATGGCCGCTCATGGATAAGCCACCCTTTGTTTGCTTCAGGAGCTCCCAACTTGAGGGGTGGGCCCTAGACTCGGAAGCAGCGGCTTCAAGATCTCCATCTACAAAAAACCAGCCGTCGCGACACCCACGGAAACGAGAAACGCGTCCACCACAACGAGGAGGGTGGCAATGCCCAAAGTGGCGAGGAGCGACGGTAGAAGGGTTTCGCAGATCTCAGTGGTGTCACGGGAGGAGCGAGAAAATCAGGCGAGTCAAAGCAGAATCGGAGTGGATGAAACACACAGTCACACAGTTCAATCGACGCATGAAGCTATGTTTGCAGTCTCCCATATGACATGAGATGAATGTTCGAGAGTGGGAACATTAGCGTTATCAGTTGTCAGTCGAATGAATGTCACCACATTTTCGAGGTCACATGCGTGCCTGTTGAGGAATTTCTTTCTTCACTAGTAAACATGCTATAAAGGGTGGGTTTACCAGCCACAAATTATTGTGTGTGTAACTGAAACTTTTTGATAGTGTGTGTGTGTGTTTTTTTTTAACCATGTTTCAACAACACCACTTTGCAAGCTACTTAACGTTAAGAGATGTGTGTGTGTGTGTGTTTTTTTTTTTTCCGAGCAGCATTTGCCACTTCATGTCCTTTTGCATTCTTCGCATTTTGGCCTTCCGTGTTTTTTTTTGCCACGATTTCGGTTCAAGTTTGTCTTTCCCTAATCTGCATGAAGGGTGGAGTGATTGGAAAGGTGGTCCCTGAACTCGACATGCCGGTAGAGCAGAAGGCCTTTACCTATGCAGAGGTGCGTGCTGTCGCAGCGGTTGGCTACAAAGCCGCCGATGATGAAGTGACGGAGAGTACCCAGCAAGCGGCTTGGGATCAGACAACGGTGGAAATTCTCGGGGATGCAAACCATTTGTCTGAGGAACAAAAGGCCAGTCTTTTTCAGTTGAAGGAACCCTGCAAGTACAACACCATGAAGTTGAAGCTCGTGAACCTGAGTTTCAGTGGCGCATCTGTCTTTTTTTTCACTCCTTATCGGGTTGACGGGACACCGATGCCAGCATCCGTGATGAAATTTGACCTCAAGGAATGTGACTGGGGAAAAACAGGAGTCTTTTTGTTCGGTTTATGTTAAAAGGTTGTGTCATTGTCTAAAGTCAAAACGAGTCTAAGTGTCTAAACCTCCTGTTGTTTCCTTACCACCTGATACGCTCAGGTATAGAGGACGAAATGGCCAAAACAGAGAAATATCGAAGTCTTTTTGGTTCGACCACGCCCGATATCAAAGACTCTGTCTTGGTGGATTCAGAGAGTCCCTGCTCCATTATGCAAATCGATCTTTGCGGTGGAGTTTTTGGCTTGCCGGAGTTTGCCAAAGCTCCTCCCGTGCAGACTATGGCCTCCATTCTGGAACAGGAACTGGAGTCACCCAGTAACAAAGTTGAAGTCATCCCAATCTTGAATGAGGCGTTGGAGCGGCGCATGTTTCATTTCACCATGTCCCTTGGTTTGATACCTCAGCAAGCTACACCAGATGGGGCACCTCAGTCGTTCCACCTTCCTTCCAAGGTCAGAACGCAAGATCAAAACCTTGTCTCTGGCGGAATCCTACAAGCTGGTTCGATTTGTTGGACATGGCATTCTGAATCGCGCCAAGGATGACCGGATGACCGGTAATCGCATTAAAGTTCACGTTGTTTCGGGCAAAACTCGGGTTTAGGGAACTAATTTTCATGAACCCTCTTAATTTAGGAAGTCAAAGTGAACAAAGAAGATCTGGAGCTCTTCGTGCTTTCATGGGTGATTTGGATGATTTAAAGTAGCAACCCAAAAACACAAGCAGTCGCCCTCGTCAACTCGCAGGAAGGAGCCAAACGTGGAGCCAAGTCGCCGGCATTGGCGGCCGGATTTCAACAGCCGGTGGAAATCGACGAGTTTCTTAACTTTACAGCACCCAAATTGATGTGTACGACTGACAAGTGACAGAGGGCTTCTCTTTCATAATCAAGTTTACTACGCGTTGGGGGATTTGGGTTCTTTCAACTTCGAATGAATGAAGTTTTGTTGTGTCTGACCTGGTCAATAACAT
This sequence comes from Breviolum minutum Mf 1.05b.01, assembly GCA_000507305.1. Lineage (NCBI taxonomy): Eukaryota > Dinophyceae > Suessiales > Symbiodiniaceae > Breviolum > Breviolum minutum. The sequence continues at coordinate 10,515 of DF244358.1, read as the reverse complement.
CTCTTCAGATCTTTCCCAAACTAGGGCGAATGACATGCATTTTGGTGTACTTCACCATCCACAGCAAGGGTTCCAGCAGTTTATCCACTGCAGGATACGAATCTGACCAAGGTTAGACCCGGAGGGCAAATTTATCACGGAGCTATGTGGTCGAAAACAGACGGTACGAGAAGCTTCGATAGAAAATGCTGCAGAGAAAGGTCCTTTTTGTTATTTTTGTCCTTGTTTTGGCTGTGTTATTCTTGTTCTTGATCTTCTTCATGGGATAACAAAAAGGACACAATAGGCTTATTTATTTGCTCTTATTTGCGTCCATTCTTCACCCAACCCGATATTGGTTGCAGAACTGATTTTTTGATCCTCGCGTTTCAGTCATGCTTATTGCCCCCTTACACGTCCAGTACTGTTTTCTAATCCTTAATGTATTTTTTTATTTCAATTCCGATTTCAATGTTGTTACTCCTTGTCATTTTGCTTTTTGATCTTGCACTTGCCTTGTTCTTGTTCCTTGTTCCTGTCTTCTTCTTGTTCCTGTTGTTTGTTTCTTTCTTTGTTTCTTTGTTTGGTTGTCTGTTATCCTTTGTTTTTTGTTATTTTTGTTATTTTTGTTATTTTTGTTATTTTGTTTTGTTTTGTTTGTTTTGTTTTGTTTTGTTTTGTTTCGCTTTGTTTGCTTTATTTTGTTTTGTTTTGTTGTTTTGTTCGTTTGTTTGTTTGTTCGTTCGTTTGTTCGTTTGTTTGTTTGTTTGTTTGTTTGCTTGTTCGTTCGTTTGTTCGTTTGTTCGTTTGTTCCTTTTGTTTTCTTTGTTCTCTTTTGTTTGGCTTGGTTTGTTTGGTTGGGTTTGTTTTGTTTGGTTTGTTTGGTTGGGTTTGTTTGGTTTGGTTTGTTTGTTTGGTTTTGTTTGTTTGGTTTTGTTTGTTTTTTTTTGTTTGTTTGTTTGTTTGTTTGTTTGTTTGCTTGGTTTTGTTTGTTTGGTTTTGTTTTGTTTGTTTGTTTGTTTGGTTTGTTTGGTTTGTTTGGTTTGTTTGGTTTGTTTTCTTTGTTTTCTTTGTTTCTTTGTTTCTTTGTTTGTTTGTTTGTTTGTTTGTTGCTAGCTGTTTGCTTCTTGCTGCTGCTGGTGGCGGCCGTGGTGGTCGTGGCGGTGGTGGGCAACGGCTTCCCTCTGTCCGCCTGGCTCACTTGCGCGGAGAAAACACAAGTGATCACAAGTGTGAAGCCTTTTGGAACATGCATTCCTTGCTCTAGGGTGCAGTTTTACGAGGAATGTCATGAAAGATCATGAAGGACATTGTCATTTTGACCACGTTGGTTGCCTCTGATTCAACACTGTGCGACTCAGGATTTGTTTCAGCAATTTTCTGACATGGAAACGACTCTTGTCTGTCCTGAGCTGAAGCCCTTTTTCCTTTTTTGGGGTGCAACTGAGAGCAAATTCTCATCTCGGAACTGAGCTTGACGTTTGGGTCGGAATATCCCCCTTGACGTCTTAGGACTTTGAAGGAGTCGTTGCAACGCAAAGTGGTTTGTGGCCTTGCGCACAATGACTTGCATGGAGGTAATCTTCTAGTTGACTCCCAGGGATTGGTTTGGTTGATCGACTTTGCCACAGTGAAAGCCGACCAGCATGTGTTGATTGACCCTTGGCATTCAACCTTCTTGTCGTAACATGTTTTGGGGGCCTAGAGTAGCTAGATGTGAGCGGCTAGATGTGAGTCGTTGTCAGATATTTGTGCAAGAAATTGTGCCATGGAGTTTCCCGAAAGGCTCGATGTCAAACTCGGTAACCCAATTTCAGGATCTGAAAAAAGCTTTCGCAGAGGGTTTCCTCCAATTGAAATTTGTCAATCAACATCCCAAGTGCCCTTTCTCTTTGCGGTTGTGGTAGGCCCTCAGTTTCTGCGCACCTCTTGTGAACTTCAGGATCTGACGAAATTTCTTTCTGCTTGCACTTTCATGTACTTGCAGGACAAGGTGCCTTGGGTTGTAGCCACAGGGCTGGGATCGTTGGAATTCCAGGATTTGGACAGGCATGGTGGAGACAATGTTGCGTACCTTGAAAAATCTACATATTTACTTCTGAGTTTTTCCAAATTTCCAGCCTTTAGCTGTAGGGGTTTCCTCTTAAAGACAAAGGGTTGTGCTATAGACTCGGCTTTGGCTTCTAGAAGATGAAACCGCGCACGTTTTTCAGTCTTGGCCTTGGCATGGACCCCACTGTTTCAAGCTTAGTTCCGGGTCGCCCGGGTTGACTTGGGCTTCTTGGACATGCAATTGCTATTTAATCTTTGCCTCGCCTTGGCCTGGGCTTCTTGCACCTCAAACAGGGCACTTTTCGGATTTGGCCTTGGCTTAGCCATGTGCAAGTCTGCGGCCTCCTTTGTCACCGTGGGAAACACTCACTCTTGCATCCAAAAGGGGACAGGATAGGAAATCTGGAAGACATTCCTGGAGCGTCATCCGCTCACATGGTTCATGTAAATCATGAAAATACACCAGCATTTTTTCTGTGGAGGCAAGGTCGGAAGAGTAAAAGCTCATCAATTTGGTTTCTCAAGATTGTGCCCCAACCTTTGAGCCTTTTATTGTGATGTCTTCAAGGTGGGTGAAACTCATATCCAATCCTTGGCGAAGATGTTGGCAGTGACTCCAGATGCCACGACCGATTTACCTTTGGCTTTCTTGACTCCCGGCACGGATGAGAAAATCGATGGATGTGAGGTGCTAGATACCTTTTGGTGACCAGGTTTGGGATAATTCTATGCATGAGTATACAGTATAAGTCAGCGGCGGTTAACTCTATTGCACCTTTTGCTCGCTCAGTCAAAGACATGTAATTACAATTAATTACATGATTATATGATTATATAATATGCTTTGTTGATTTGTTCTTTTGGGTTCTAAGTTCCAACGTCAAAGATTGCTTGTCCGTGCCGCCTGTTTGACAAGACTGCGATTTACTTGTGAGGATCATGGACCATCATGGACCCGGACCCTGGTCTTGATTTTTCCGAGGAATGATGTGCAAGATGATCCTGTGGCCACTTTTTTCTTCCGCATTCTCTCGCGCATAAGGTGGGTGGTGAAACATACTTTTGCACCACACCTTGTCCAATTGTCCAATTGATCTGGCCATCTTTCCACAGCTAAAAAAGCTATAAAACCTCCCGGGATTTTTTTTCGGCAGGTTTTGCATGTGCATCTATGAAAGCGGGCCCGGCTCACCTGAAAACGATGGATTGCCTTTTGCTGTTGCTCTCTTCTCCTGGTCCACCCGTATGCTGTCATACAGCGAACCCTCGTTGCATCAAAAGACAAGAGCTTTGTGGCTTGGTCCAAAGTCCCAGTGGTTCCCCGTGGTAGGGGACAGTCATGAACCTGATACTAGTGGGTTTATATTCCCAATTTAAGGATTCCCTAGGTGGGATGACCATCCCCAATGTTTTATTAGTTTAGACCCTGGCACATATGAGTCATAATGGATGTCATTATGTAACCTCCGTTCTCCCTTAACAAGGGCCCTTTGGGGAAGCCCTGGTCTTTGAAGGGCCAACGATCCAGTTTTTGTCAAGATTTTCCGTGTTGAAAAGCATGGAAAAGCATAAGACTAGCAATGAATGGACATCTAAAAATGATTCCGGAGGGGACCTATGGTGTGGGATGATGGAGGAGTGTGTGTGAGCCCGGTGTCCGTGATCTACGGCGTCTGGCTTTGGAAAACATGACGCATGCGCAACATGAATGAGTCAATCAGTATCATCTTTGCATCTTAATCTGAAATATCTTGACAATTTGAAAGTAAGCGGAGTAAACTGCACTCTTTTGAGCTGTCTTTTCATTGGCGTTTCACAACTTGGCTTCCAAGTCGCCGGTTGGCCAAGGTACTGGTCGATTGCATCAATGCAGCGCATTCTTTGGGCCATTGGACATGAGGTGGGACCCACTGCCAGCAAGTGGATCGAGGAGCCCTGGCTGATACCCATGGCATCCATTGTGTTTTTTTTTTTTGTGAGACTCCAGGAGAAGCGTGAGCTCTGGGAGGGTCAAAAAGGTCGCCGTTTGAGTAGCTCTGTGGCGACTGACAAGCAAGCGGTGGCCGCTTATCAGTGGGGAAGCTCTGGGGGTTAGGGCGTGGCTGCGGCTCCTCACTGGCCCACATCCTTCGGGTTGTTGACTTTTCACAGTGACTTTTCACTGGCTTTTATAACTCTTTGGTTGGAATACCCTCTATCATTTCACCTTGTAACAAGGGCTTCAACGTCAGAATGCTATGAGGTCTCAGTCAATAGGCAGCTCTGGGACAGGGTCCAGGAATCCTCCGAGCTTCTGGGAGAAAAGTTGGGGCAGAAGCTTCCGATCGCATCGATCCAAATCTGAGGTTTGAATTGGAGCTGCCGACCTACCTCTCTCAAGCAGGAGCTTCTGAGGCTTGGTCTACTGACATTTTGACCCGTGAGAAGGTGAACGTCATGGAGTCTTGCGTGCCGTGCCTCGGAGGTTGAAGTTGATGAGAAAGGGAATCTTTTCCCCAGACAGTCTACCTCTGGGGTTTATCTTTAGGAGAAAAAAGGTGTGCTGTTGATCTTTTTGGCCGCCAAAACAAAAGAAGTTTTTCTTTAATGATCGGGACAGAGCACAGTTTTTTCGGTATCAGGTTTGTAGGGAGATTCAGATGGAAATTGCACTTACACATGTTTTTGTTTTCATCTCGGTTTTTGGTTTCCCTCGTTGTACGGTCAAGCAGTGCTGTGTTGAATACTGTAAACTCAATTTTGTTTCTTCTCAACTGTTTGGGGTCTATGCTGGTATAATTTTCTTTCTGTGGGGTGATGGTTGGTGAGATGGGTAACAAAAATCTTGCCTTGCATGCAAAGACTTGTTTGCGACTGTCGTGTTGTTTCTGGATCCTAGCTCAGTAACCAAACATGATTTAATACATGTTTAGAATCAAATGCTTGATGGGCAACAGAACTGAAGTGTATCAAAAGGAGTCTTTTTTGTGAGACCGCCACAAACACTTTTCAATGAAAGGTGCGTAATGATCCAACATCCGGTCGACCCCGTTTGCTCCTCCCAACAGGTTGTCAGTCCAGTTCGAAGATAGACTCAATACACGAAAGCACCGCCTTGGAATCAAGGCGCCTCAGCTCTGAAAGATGCAAAAAATCATCAATTTTCCAAGAGCAGTCATCACTGTACCCAAAAGCATTGGCGCACGGTCCTTGTAGAACAAGCGCAGTCTTGTAACACAAGCCTTTTCAGACTCTTCTAGCACAGCCATTTTCTAACGCAGCCATTCAAAGATACACGTCCATTTTAAGACGTTCTTCTAGCACAGCCCTTCAAACATAAACAACCCTTTTAAGACATTCTTCAACCCAGCCGTCCAAAGATACACAGCCCTTCTAACTATCGCTCCTACACGGTCCTACACGCCTTTTGTAAACTTATTGCAGAACAGGTCAAAAGAAGGCCTGGAATGGTCATGAATACGCAATATTGTTTCAGAACTGGACGGTCCACAAGCCATGCCATTTTCATTGCCAGACCTCTTGAAAGCTTTGCGGAAATCAGTTGAAAAAACCTGGCTTTTAACACTATTTATACACGTCCCAAACTCAGAGTTTTCTGTGATGAAGGTAAGTCGGATTGCTTCTTTCAAGAATCAGGCACTAGACAAGGATGCCCGTTTTCCCCTTATCTTTTCATATTGGTCGTGTCGGTCATGTTTTGCAGACATCAAATCCAGACTTTTCCCACCCTCAAACAAAGGGAACCAATCCCAGGAATTCATTTTGGTTAAAATCTTTTTGCGGATGCAACTTCTTTGAACCGAGTTACTGAAAGAAATCGTACATGAATTTGAATTACTGTACCAAACATGCATTAATCTAACTACCAACAGCAAACTGTCTACTATCAAATACCAAGGTGGAAACATTGATTCCATTTTTTTCTTGCACCTTGCCCTTGCGCAGCAATTTTCCTTCCTTTGCTGCACGATTGTGGCTACGCCGGCATGTCAGGCCAGCATCTTGTTTGAGCATATCAAACCCACTATCAAGGTGGGGAAAGTTCCAGATTGGCAAATTCGATGATTTGTTGGAAGAAAGGAAGAAAACCCATAGTTTTCAGGTGTTCTTTTTGAGGCTACCGGGCTACAGAGCCTCGCGTGTGAACACCTGACCTTTCCAATCTTTTGATGGTAAAAGTTGGATAGCTTCATCATTCCTCTAGCAGTTTCCTGCATTTTTTTTCGCGAGGGTGCATTGATTTCCTATTCTGGATCCCAAGAAACATTGCTGACGTCCAAAAAAAACATCCCTCATTTTCAAGCAACTGCTCCTGCCGACCAAAATCCCACCAGAACTTTGCACCCTGCATGTTTGACATCAGCCTCTTTGTCGGCCGATTCATGGCAACGGAGCTGCAACGTCGATTTGTTGTTGTGGCAATTTGTGAAACGCTGTCGCTGAAGGGTCAAAGAATCTCTTTTGCGCGAGTTTGTAGAAAATCCAAAACCTGAGAAAATGCCCAGATGTACTGACTGGCAAATCTCGATATTTTTTTTCCAGCTGCTTTTTGTTGGATGAGCGGGGGATTCTGCGAGCTTCACTTCTGCCTTGAGGTGGTGGGAGATGCCGGCACGGGCAAGTCGGTGTTAACCAAGCAGATTTTTGCCGCCTTGGCACAGGACCAGGCACCACTGGAAAAACGGACTCTGAATAGGGAGAAACTTCTTGGGATTGCGGAATTTTGGGGGGAATTTTGGGTTGAAAGGTCCGTGGATTTCTTTTCGTCGCCAGGTGACTGCTGTTCAAGCCTTGGCAAACCTCCCGAAGGTCAAGGACGGGATTGAGGTTCTCCAAAGTGTCAACCAATGGAAAAAGAGCAACGGTCATTTTTGCTGCTTCGTGTCCGTTGAAACATTCGGAGCCTTTCTTGTTTGTTTTGGAGAAACAGAAGATGGGTTTTACCCACGAGATGTGTGTTTGTGAGGTAAGAGACCCCACCTCATGAGAACTCTTGGTTGTGCAGCCTGAATCTCCGTGTGGTGAGGATGATGAAGGGCGCGTGATTCCACCCAAATGCGACAAGGCGTTTCTGCCTCTGCGTGTCCCGCTCGTGGACTGGAGCCGGCAGTTGGAGAAGGAAGAGCACAACGATGAGCTTGAGGTGGATATCCTTTCTGACATTCTAAGCACCTGGGTGACTCAAAAGTATGGTCAGGACAGCGGCAAACAGCAGTTGCAAAATGTCGCAAGCACTTGCAGTTGCAGTGAGTATTGTAGCTTCTCCTTGCATCAATGCCGTAGTTTATTCTCTTATCTACAGGTGAAATTGTATGCCAGGATGATGGAATTGCGATATGCGAATGGTATTGATGATGCACCATTCCGCTGTGGGTTTTCAGCACGTCAAACTGGGGGCCCTTGAAGTGTTGAACCGGTCAGGACTCAAATCTGCTGATGTTGGTCCAAGATTTGCGCAACATGGCCATCGCAGAGTTAGATGATGACAACGAGCCTGCCCTGGGTATGGTTCTTCTCTTGGATGGACTCGACGAAGCTTCCAGCAGGCTGGTCGGGGGCAGCTTCACCAACCCAAGATCTTGCTTGGTGGCTCACAGCCATTGTGGGGTGCGGTAATGATCGAATGATTCTGTATGAGTTAGTGATGTGATGGAATCCTTTCCTCTGTAGTTGCCGCTCAACCCGGATGAGCCGAAATTGGGCTTTTGCGAGTACACCCAAGGAACTGAGAGCTAAAACCCAATTTTACAAATCTGGCAAATTGATTCTTCCCGTCGCACGGGCTACAACTGGGATTTCGGGGAGATGTGAGGTGGGTGGGGGTTGACACATCGCTCGAGGCGTATGACGTTGCTATACTATGTTGGTGCCTTGTTAGAGGCTGAGCCCAACCACTTTCCAATGATTACATCAAGACCAGGCAAGGCCCCCCAGAAAAACATCCCATTCATTTGGTGATGGTGATATGGGGGAACACTGTGTCCCTTACAATATGATGGAAAGTGACATGAGTTACAAGGCTATCATTATGTCCCAATATGTCCTGATAGGATACATTTGGTGGGATGACCATCCCAGTAGCTGTAGAGGTTTTTTCCAAGATCAATAGCTTGAGGGGTTATAGGTGGGCTGGGGAAAGCAGGAACGCAGGCACAACTTGGGTTCTCCGGTTGTAGAAGCCTAACCAAGCTTTGGGCGTAAACTGCGCGGGAGAGGCATCAAAAAAAAAGGGAGGAAGGAAGGAAGGAAGGAAGGAAGGAAGGACGGAAGCATGGACGGAAGGAGGCAGGGAAGGAAGAAAGGAAGGAATGAAGGAAGGAAGGAACCAAGGAAGCAAGGCAGCCAGGAAGTCAGGAAGGAAGAAAGATGCTTTATCAGTCAACAGTAGCATCTGATTCCGCAAGTTCTTGGAAGCAAGGAAGAGAGGGGGAAGGAAGGAGGAAGGTAGGGTGGCATCCTGCGCAGTGACAGCCACAGAATCTGGGGGGGAGGCGCTGCGCCCTCCCCCCAACCCCCTCCAGCTCTTTTA
>DF244357.1:5772-27945 GCA_000507305.1 Breviolum minutum Mf 1.05b.01 | reverse complement strand
TGCAACAGTTATTGAGGCAATGGCTTGTGAGTACGCCGCGGCATCCCCTGTCACGGGCTAATTTGTTCTTCCATATTCTTCCAGTAACCCTCAAGGAAACGGCTTTCTACAACGTGAACTGTTGGAAATAAGATTGGAATAGTTGGTGCTGGTGTTGCGAAAGAATTCTGAGGCCTCCTCGATGTCCATGCTATCAAGACCACCAACTTTTGTGTCTCCTTCCTGGACTTGCCCAGGATCTGCAAAGGCGCAATACCTCACAGTGTCCAGCTGCATAGTGTGGGACTCCATTTTTCATGTCAGCATTTTTTACCAACCAACACAGTCATCCAAAAAAAACAAGGCACGCCATGCACCCCAAGACAATGCCATAAAGCACCGCAAAAGGTGCCAAGAGCCACACCTGCATCCATTTTTGGAGGCATCAGGCATCATCTAGGCATCCAAACAGCTACTCAGCTACTCAGCTACTCGTCACTCACTAAACCTGAAAATGTCTGGCCTTCGATAGGGCGGTGAAACGAGACAACATCGGAATCTGCACCAGGAGCATGCACAGGCCACCAATCACCTTGGTCAGCAAGGTGTCTGCAAGGTTTCTGCCATAGGGTGATTTTTCAGAGATCAAGAAAATGTCTTGAAAATACAAAACGTCATCAAGTGCAGGGCAGTGGAGACAGCCAGAGCCTCAGATCACCAGCTTCAAAAGTGCATCTATATACAAAGCAAAAATCTTTCGTGAAATTGTCCTGGGGATCAGGCCACTGGCAAAACGGGTGTCAGGTCGACACCAAAAAAGGTGTAATCGCCCTGACCCCTTAGCATTCAAGTCATAAAATCAAAAGCATGGAGTTTTTCCAAGAAAAGACAGTTTAGGTTTGATCCCATCACAAAAGATCCACAAGAAAGGCTTTAGAGTACTATATTCAGGGCCCGGCTTGTCCTCTGCTTCAGACGACTTGTCGCTCTCGTCGGCAAAGGATTCCTTCAAAATGTCTGATAGCTACATCTCTCATATATGGGAGCTTCGTTGAAATGAAGGCTAGTTTGACGAAACTGTATACTGTGAGCATAACGAGCGCTCATTCCTTGTCGGCATTCTGCAGATTTGCCGGCCCTTTGGAAGTTAATAGAGTCCTGAGACAGCTGCATTGCGACAAGCGCAAAGCTGATAATCCATTCAGCCTTGATACATTACACCTGCATCATTTCTCAGTCATGCTCAGTTCTTTTTCAGCCAGGGAACACTGGTGGCGGCAAATGTCCGTTCAGAAGAGCGGACTCATCACTCAGAGGAGCTGTGGCTGGTTGCATCACATGTGTGTACCTACCAGCGAAGTACAACAAATCCGACATTCCAACACCACGCGGTAGTTGAAGCTTAAGATTCTATTGTCATCTTGCTAAGATCCCCACCTCCCAGAGTGGTCGGCCAAGTAAGACATGTCTTAGGGGACAAAACAGGACGTCCCCTGATACAGTAGTAACCAAGCGGTTGAGCCAAAAGCTTGCAAACATATTTCTGCTCTAAACACATCCCACGCAAACAATCTGAACACTGAAAATAGATTCTTCCTCATGCAGGCGGCATGATTTTGTTTGCTCTAAATACAACGCTCGTGAACACTCATTATCTTGTGACTGTCAACGCCCATCTGTACAGGGACAGGGCGACACCATGCAACACCAGTACCTAAATTGGAAAGGGTGCAAGGTCACGGACAGTTTGCAGTCATTAACAGCAGGAAAACCCTGCCGAGCTACGCAAGCTAGATCAAGCTAGTGTGTTTGAGCTACGGAAGCTGCCATTGGTTTCAGGCTTCTTCTAGAAGCTTCCTGCCAAAGCTCTTAAAGGCTGCACGAGGCGTTCTCAAACAATGAAAAGAAGATNAAGATGTTACACAAAGAGCTCAAAATGTGCATGGAACAAATCCATACAAATCCCAGGTCCAGTTGGCCAGTTGGTCCAATACCAAAAAAAATTGAACCAGTAAAGCTTTACATTGCACCATCCTGCCTTATGTGAGTAGACAGGGCAGTCAACGCCTCTACCTTTGGCTTCACAGATTTCCAAGTTGCATTCATCACAGATTTCAACCCTGCCTGTCCAGCTTCTGCATGCCAGGCTGTCAATAGGGAGCAGTACAATGTCTGCGGCAGCAACAAGAGCATAGTGCAACAGACGGTCAATCCACCATTCATAAGTTCGACTGTGAGATGATTTCCTCCAGCAGGTGCTTCAACTAACTTCAACTAGTGTTTGCTTTCAAATTTTCCAATTTCCAGTAGATGGGCGTCACTCAAAGTAGCTGCCTTCAACTCTCTCAGGAGAGGTTCTTGTAAATCTGTCACCTTCAACCTCACCAATCCAATGCAACACTTGGACAGGGAAAGATACAAGCAATAAACAGCTGTTGTAAAAGGATGACAAATTACACCTAAGTGGTGGTTGAACCAACCGAGTTGAAAAAAAATATTAGCCAAAATGGGAATCTTCCCCGAATAGGCGTGAACATAAAAAATATTTGAAACCACCACCTAGTAGATACTCATTTCCTGAAGTGGTTAACCCGCCAAAAATTGAAACTGATTTTAAGTCGTTACCCGCGCATTGAGGTTCAGGCATGCGGAGTAGTGTGTTACTCAATTCCTGCCTCACAGGTATAGAAATCAGCAGAGACTCGGAGCTGAGTTGGCTTCTCAGTCTCTGGCCGCAGATAAGTCATCAATGCAACTTCACCTGAATCAATGCCCAGAAAAAGAATGAGAATTGGAAGATAACTGTTTCACTGACCACCATGGCCCATGGTTGATGCTTAAAACTTAAAAACTTAAAGTGTGTAAAGGTGAAAGCATTTTGTAATGAAACCAGAAAACGAAGACACTTGGCAGTTGCAGCAGTGCCTTTTGAGGCTGGAAATCATCTGTCACAAACATCCAAGCAAAAGCACATGCCCTCCTGATTGGTCACCGAGAAGTGCATCACGAACCCTATCCTGGGTCCGAAGAAGTTGCCAAGCGCACCATCTGCGGTATGCCAATGAGAAACAAATGGTTGAGGAGACCACGGAAGAGCATTGACTGCCGTCAGCGGACTCCGATGCAGTTCCACCTTTGCCAAAATTGCAACGAAATGAGCTTTTTCGAGTCAACAGCAAGACCCAGCAGCAGCAGTGGGAGTCCAAAGGCCATTAATTGGATTAGTATGGCTTAAGAATCAACAATACCACGGGACTATCTTTTGGCCCTCTTTGACTTACAGTATAAGTATATTTCGTATGTATATATATATATATAAATATACACATGTATATATATATATATATCGTTATTCATCAGTCATCTCAACATTTCCCTTGGCCTGCTGTGTCCGATTCTCCTGAGAGCCACTGGAACCTTGCGCAGTCTGCAGTCTCTCCACTTGAAAAAACATGCCAAGCTGCAGATTCACACATGGAACCTGTTTGATTGGAATTTGGAATCTGGAGTGTCATGATTCTGGTTGGGTGTGACTCAATTCTTGCGGTCCTAAGATGCAGCGCTCTAAGTATACCATATCTGGAAGTATATATTTTGGGGGTCCCTATTTCCAAGACCGCATGTACGAGTAAGAACTGTTGCATTCCATGCTCGACCCCTTGGATTGTTGCCTCAACAAAGCTACATCACAAAGGATTGATACAACTTTGGCATCGCTGCTCCATGATGGCTGAGAAGACTGGCCTGAAAAAAGCAAGGATTGGTTTGTAGAACTCCCTGTTCGCTTTGCAAAGAGAAAAAAAGCAAACATAGTGTGAGATGTACGAGACATCAGTCATCATAATAATTGCTGTAGCCAGTCCCAAGCCTACCTCATTTCATCTCCCTTTGATGTGAACGTGTCTACATCTCACTTTCCCGCCTGGACCTTTTTGCGTCGAACGCCGAGTGACCTAAGTGATATTTTGAGAAGTCCAAATTTCAATCATTCCAATGTCCAACTTTCATCTCCTCAAAATCTACCCTAAATCTGCAGGGTATCACTAACATCACCAAGTTTTTACCATTTAAAGATCTTCCCAACTCGGTCCCCGAACCTTGGCTTCCAGGAGACGTAGCGCTACATTGGCCGCCTTTTCGGATGGCTTGCGCCCACACACGCGAATGCCACGGTTGCCAAGCGACCAAACCCCCGGCCGGTGCCTGGTGGATCTCAGCCTCTGCCACTGCTGCATGTTGGCAATGCGTCAAGGCAATCCGCAAGGGTCGATCGGAACGGCCACAAAAGTAGACCTCCGCGGAACGCCACGAGTTTTTTTGAAGTTGGCGAAGGTGTTGCTTTTAAAAATCACAAACAAGAAAGACAACAACGACCGAAAGGACGAGGAAACTGAGCAACTGACAAATGCTAGGCCTTGGAAAAATGATTCTGGACACACCGGCATGCGTTGCTTCTATGAAACCGGACAAGTCAGTTCGAGCTTTTGTCCTTTGTGTCTGATCTCAACACAAGGAATCGCCAGTGTGGATGAGGGCATCATTGGCACTCAGTGAAACTCTGAACTCGTTGGTGCTTTGGCACTTGATTGAGAAAGCTCCTTCTCTACAGCTGTATAGTCCCCTCCTGCAGCAGGGTCTCCCCAAGCTAGGACAGATCCGTCCTTCCTCAAAAGCGCGAATGCAAACTTTGTTGCAAATATTCCTGAGCAAGAACCCACCATGCAAATCATTCTGGCTGAACCTTCATAACATGTGTAGTCAAAGTTTATCGAACTAAACAAAGAAACCATACATGTCCGGTTTGTAGCAATGCACTCAATCACAATCCACACTGGATCACATGTTCAGAATAGAGACGAGCTTTGGTTCTGGGCTAAATGAGAGACACGATATCGTGTGTCAAAAGTTGCTGTCCAACACATCTTTCTTGAAACCTTTAGCTAGGTCGAAGCATCGAAGCTCAGGATTTTAATACCACTAGTGGTACTTCCAAGGCTCTGTTTATGTCTGGAACACGAGGAAGCACTGAAGATGCTGCCTGACTCTCATCTCCCCAGGTCACGAGACCACCGTTGTCTTTCATGGCCATGAAGGAAGCCTTAGCAACGAGTGGATTAGACTATATACCTTGGATGTTCCAATGGCTGACAACCTTCTTAGAGTTTTATCTAGGACTGAATAGACGAAAAACTGAAAATTATGCAATTCATAACTTTCTTGAAACTCTCAGCTACAACTTTTGAAGGCCATCAAGGCCTCTTGGATGACAAGTCACATTGTTGGCAAAGATATCCTTGACTCCAGAAGAAATGATATTGGCAACCGACTTGAAATTGGCTCCATGCCTCACATCCCCCCAAACAACTACTGAACCATCTTCCTTCAAAGCTCCAAAAGCTGCCCTTGTGGCTGTCAGCTTCCGAACTGCTGTGCTGAGCTGATCCTGCACTGCTCCAGGATTTCCACCACTCAAAGGATCACCCCAACAAACCACTGATCCATCCTTTGTGAGGGCAGCAAAAGAGCTTCTGGTAGCAGCCACATCTACGATGTTACGAAGACCATTTCGAACAGAACTACTGTCACCACCTGAAGCTGCATCACCCCAAGTGACGACTTGTCCTGAGCTTTTGATAACTGCAAATGCATCATCGGTGGAGGCAATCTGCTTCACTTCGTTTTGTAAGGCTTCGCAAACTTGTGTACTATCTCCACCAGAATCGGGATCACCCCAAGTCAAGATAGATCCATCGGAACGCAACGCAGCAAAGGCATACGGGCTAGAATGAATCGATGAGACCTTCGCAGCATTGATCTCAGTCAGTTCTTCACAAATAGATCTGCAGTCTCCTCCACAGTCTGCATCGCCCCAACAAACGATCCGTCCGTCAGTTTTCAACGCCGCAAAGGCGACTTTGTTCGAAAAGATCTGCTGTACATCAAATAGTCGGTGTTTCACTGAATCCGAATCCTGGCATTGAAGAAAGCGATGTAAAATCAATGTACCAAGGGCTCAAGATGCAAAAGAATGAATTCTTTGGAAAAAGGACTGGCATACTCATGAATGATGAAAATAAAAACAAATCTCTAATATGCCTCTCAATATTTCTTAGACTTTTATCTAGTTAAATCTGTTTGTTCTGATAAATCCATCTTAGAAGATGATCTGAAATATCTGTTCATCGTCCTGGTTTGGTCCAATTCAACCAAGCATCTCCCCCATTGGCAGAATTTCCCCAGGTGATGACTGAATTACCACCTTTCACTGCCGCGAAGGCCGATTCAGTAGCAGTAAGGCTAGTCACCTCGTTTCGCATGAAAGACTTGGAGCCTTCAAATCCTATCTTTCAAATTCAAAATTGCGGTCAATTGTGTTTTTCTTGATGCTCCATGTTCATTATATACTTCAAACCTGTGAACGGTTTTGTCTCATCCTTTTTTTTCAATCAAGCTGCATCCTGAAGTTGCTGCCGGACGCCCCGGCTGTCTCCACCGTAGTGGCTATGACCCCAAGTAATCACTGAGCCATCGGTTTTTAATGCAGCAAACGCTGCGGCTGAAGCACAAATTTCCGTCACACCATCAGAGATCTGATCCTGGACTTTCTTACCTTAGCTTCTGCTCTGAGACCATCTGTTTCCACCGGAAAACATACAAAACTTTTGGAGCAATTCTTTCTACAAGTACCTGGGCCCAAGTTTGAAAAGAAAAATACCTACGACAGTAGGTCAAAGGACAGAATTTGCTTATTAAACGTGCACAAGCTGACCATAGGCTTGTTGCTGCATGACCCTTGCTTTCTCTGACTTCTTCTCAGTTTCCTTTTTCTTCACATCACTTTTGCTTTTGTTACCTTTCTGTAATTGTCATCATGTTCAAATCTCTGGAATTCGGAAATGGTTCAACTACATTCAACTAAACTTCCTTTCATAATATATTATATTATATAAATAGCATAGCTTTGCAAAAATACTTGGAAAAGTCAGGGAACAATCACCTCCCGACTCTGCATCACCCCAGCAGATTACTCTCCCAGCATCTGTCAAGGCAGCAAAAGCCCTGTGATTTCCAACAATGCGAGACACCACCATGGCTTCACATAGTGATGGTGAAATACAACAATACTTCCTCTTACTCCGAAAAGAACCTCTTGAAGTGTAGCAGAAGAAAACATGTTTGAAGAAAACTCGTGCAAACTTTGGACATTGCAAGCTCTTGTATCATGAGCCTTTCAAGGCAGTTCATCTAGTGCAAAATCATAGGACTTCCACACAATGACTTGATCCACCCGTATGAACCGGAAAGACAAATGACTGACCCGACAAAGCGTCATGTCAAATTGTGTTTGGACGACACAGCCATTCCGAAAACTCAATGGTGACTCTAGTCTCCAGACAATGAAGCTTGGGTCACCACAAATATGGACCAAAGCGCAAAGGGACTGAGATTGAGAAGAGCGAAAACACGACACCGCCTCAGCCACATGACACATAAATGACATCGGATGTACAGCACATTTTGATCTGGATCAAGAATGACGAAACCATCACTTTCGCGAGGCAAACAGAAAACTCGGACTGGTGAGCAACTGGGTCACCTGCTTGGTGCAGCTTCTCAATCGCATCTTTGGTGGCCTCAGAACCTAGGGCTGGTAGGGTTCGCAGACATCAATGTATACACTACAAAATTATACCAGCCCCAAATAGCATGGAAAGGTATCAGCTATGTCCGGAACTTGTAAACCAATTCAAAATATATAGAATTTGCTGCAGAATTCAATTTTCATAAGTCTTGATATTCAGAGGCAAGATACAAACATGAATAGAAATATGGTACTACAACAACAACAACAACAACAACAACAACAACAACAACAGCTACTACCTACTAACTTCAATAGCTGTAGCTTGACTCACTTTTGCCACTCAGAATGCTACCCTCAGAGTTGGTCTCAGGTGCCTCCGAGGTGAGACAGGTGAGACGACTCCAAAAACGGGGATGGCTGTTTCATGGTCCACGCCTGGAGCTGCAAGATCTCTAGGGCACTCAACAAAGATACCTCCTTTCAGAGACGACATGGGGGAGACCAAACAATACAAACAAACGACCAAAAGAGATGTTTTTGTTCCATGTGTCTTGAGAAATCAAACATCCATGAATTTGAAATTTTGTTTGAATGAATCACTATTTCAACTCGTCAAACAAACAAAAATACATTGCTGGTTGGTGGTTGAACCAACCCATTCGAAAAAAATGCTCGTCAAAATGGGTTCATCTTCCCCGATTTTCGGGCTGAAAATTCCAAAAAATGTGTTTCTTAAACCACCACCCAGTTTTTCGGTTTACGGCCAACATGGGATGATTCCTCCCCTGGCAACCATCCATCCATCCAACCCACTTTCACTCAACTCAACTCCTCTTCGC
This sequence comes from Breviolum minutum Mf 1.05b.01, assembly GCA_000507305.1. Classification (NCBI taxonomy): domain Eukaryota; class Dinophyceae; order Suessiales; family Symbiodiniaceae; genus Breviolum; species Breviolum minutum. The sequence continues at coordinate 19,542 of DF244357.1, read as the reverse complement.
AAAGTCGGCTGCAAGTGCTGAAAGGGATTGGTGCCTTGGCCAATTTCACCAAGGCTTGGCCTTGGTAGAAACAGCATGAAACCTGGAAAATTCATGGAAAATTCCCACAAGATCCATGGTAATTATGATGTAAAACCTGCGTTTCTATAGAATTTCGACTTGAATAATGTTGTTGAACAGGAATCTGAACCGTTTTAAGAGGAATCTGTTGTTCAGGTCACATGTGAAATGTTCAGAGCTAATATCATCACAATCCCCAAGCTTCTGACGGAGAATCACATGTCCCAGCAATGCCTCGCGGCTCATGAGTTGTCATGACGTCATGACTGTGCCGCCATCCTTGCATCTGGCCTGACCATCTCTGTGAACTGTACACTCTTCAGGAACCTGCAGGCTTTTGGATCAGATCCCAACAAACCTCTCTGGTCAATGCTGCAATGCTTGGGTGCTTGCAGAAGTGTCCTGCCTCAGAATCTAGCGCGTTCAAGGACTTTTGAAGCTGCTGTACCACCTTGCTTTTGAAAGTGTTGATGGTTTTTTTCCCCTTGCTATGAGAACTCTCCAATTTTCGTTTCTGCCTGCTTTAAGGCCGTATCTTCAGCTGGTGATGCTGCGGGGATTCCATTCAGAAGATCCCGGTCCTCAGCTATGAACTTCAACTGCCCAGCTTGACAAGATCTACAATTTCTTGAGCCATGGCCTTGATCAAACCGAAGTCTACGGAGCGGCCAGTCGAGGGTGCCTGGCATGTCAAGATCCACATCCATTGTCTTGCAGCTCCAATTCCTTGCAGCACTGCTCTCCCAAAGATGAATATCCATGCTATCCGAATCCCTTCCTGTCTTCATTCAACAAATGCCTGTGGCAGTGCCATGCGTAGCTGGAGTCTGGAAAGCCTGATGTAACATCCAACAAAGTGTGCAACGCGGTACCGCTAACAGAGCTCTGTATTAAGGATATCACCACAGCTGCAGTTTCGCTGCTTCAAGTTTGTCCTCTCCAAAAGTTCCCATCTTTGCAAAACTGTGAGGCAACTTGCAACTTGCAACTTGCTCGTATCCTTGGTCGCATTGAAGAGCTCGATCCCTTGCTTGGCATGCGTCATGGCCTGGGACCCAACCGGAAACAACCCGAATGGCACCCAAAAAACAACGTCACCAAGTGCTCACGACCTTGGTGAAACGGCCGGTGCTGGCATAGAGATGACCCAACCTGGGGAATTTTCTTCGAAAAGGTTAGGAAATCCATGGAAGCAAATCTCAAAAATAGAAGTTTCATAGTTTCCATGTAATAAATTCACCATGTTTTTGTTGAATCCAGAATCTTCAAAGACTCATCACTGTCATCATTTACATCAAAATACTAACATCTTGATCAAATCTCTGAGGATCTCTGAGGACTTCACTTGCTATATGCTCGAGCCAACAAAACTCGTGCCTGTACCTGCAACTCGGAGGCCACCTGGAACCAAAAAATCGTGGTGATCAAATCCTACAGAATCAACTGAGGAAGTGAGTAACAGTTATGGATAGTTATGGTAAGAACATGGAAGTCCAAAGTTGTTACATGCTTAGATGCGGCCCATGGCCCTGGGCCCAAAAAACGGGTGCCTCGTGTGGCACAGCCGCAAGTTGATGCAATGCACGCAGCGAAAGGCTCACCGTGGACTGGTCGAAGGGGGGGTGCCATGAAACAACCGCATGGCATGTTTTTTTGGTGGGTAAATTGGAAAAATTGCATCAAATTCAAATTGATATGCTGAAAGGCAACAAAAAAAGGCCTGCAACCAACGCTCGCATTGGGTTGGTAGTACTTGAAGGGACTCGTCTGACTCCTTCTGCTGAGCCTATGCCACAAGTCTGACTCAACATTGGCATAGATAGGCTTAGATAGGCTTAGATAGGCTTAGATATAGGGATCGACTGTATTACGCACCTCTACATACTCCTGCAAGTCCTTCGCGAGGTCTGATCCTGGAACCTCTGTGGAGGGAAGAGGTTCTTCTTTCTGCTGGATTGGAAGAGCCACAAATGGTGAGGATACGGAGGGCCCGACCACGCTGGGAAGCGTCAGTGTTGCGAGCTCATATAAGTGGTCAGCCTCAACAAGCAATGTCGATTCTCATTGGTTACTCATGGGCTTACATCCAGAGATTCTGCCACAATCTCAGCAAGCAGTATTGCGGCATTGCTCAACATGCTGCAAACTTTACAGAGCCATGTTCTTTCAGGGTGGAACCTTCCATTTGCTAATCGACGCCAAGAGAGAACACCTGTCATTGCAACAGATGATGCTGCTGTCCATGCATCAGAATCAACAAACCATTCATGAAGATGAAGGTAGGAGTTGACTACAGTGGCTTGTGTAGCTGATGAACCTACAAAGAGCGAAGACAATACAATCACCCTCCTGCTAATGCATAAACATTGTCCTACATCCTCTATTTATTACCTTGATTGAAACGCTTCTACCCCGTAGCACCCACCAATTCGCCAGCGTTGCTCGTAAGCTCCTGGAGCCCTTGAAGCTTGCGTGACTCTGAGAGGCTTTGCTACTAGCGCCTTGAGCTGTCAACAAACACCTCTAAAAAAAAACCAAAAAAAAATCACAGCTCTCACCTCTGCCGCATCCAATTCCTTCATGGCTAAACCCAAATTGCCTGGCAATTTTTCGGATGTTTTTTTGGATGTTCTTCGGGCATCGCAGGAACATGGAACCGTTTCGGTGAGAACAATGGCTTCATCAGCTCCATGAAGCATGCGCTTGCCGCTTGCCTTTTTCGACAGCGTCTCGTGTGCTTGAAACCCACGAGCTGAGAACATTTGGATGTCAGCTATATACAAGGAATTGAACTAGCTGCCTTTGACAACATGTTAGCAGACGTGCTCGCTTCACTTTCGTGGAAGTTCAGGACAATTTCATGATGCAACCTCAAGTGGCGACAAATGCCTTCCCAAGATGCTTCAATGAAACTTATGAATTCTATCATTGATCTCGATCATGTCATGATGATGTGGATGATTCTGAATGATGCATATTTGTAGATCTCAACAACGTTTTATACATTCCAGGTGGTTGTTTAGGATGTCTTCCATCAACAGTAGCAATGGAATATACATTCCCCGTCTTCAAAAGGAAATACATCTGAGGGTCCAGTTCCTAGCCAATCTTAGTTAAGTTGCTAACAAATCGCGACTGAAACTGGCATGAATGAACTTAGGTGACTTAACTTCTGTTGTACCCCGTTGGTTGAATTATTCTGATAGTGAGCATTTCTTTCAAATCTTCCCCATGAGATGGAAGTATCGAGGAGATGACTCCGTTCACGTGCGACCATGGATTTGCACACTCGAAAGCATGCTGGATGTAGGCCTGACAAGCCAAAGCGTGAGCTGAGGATGCTAACAGTTTTGTCGTTTTCAGTATGTTTCGGAGTCTCTGAGCACCCTGCCCTGCCAAGTCTTTCTGGAAATTGCGAAGGATACCGAAACGCTTCCTCATGAGTGTTCTCATAAACGCCTACTGTCTCGCACATGTTCTACACAATTTACAGTCTCAGGTATGTCTCCATCCATGCAATTCTGAGTCGTTCATAAGGGTCAGGCTCCGGAATCAACAAACTCCAAAAAAGAGCAAACGCGCTCTATGTGATCTTGAAGATTCACGATTCCTGACATCGAGTCGTGGCCAAAGGCTGGAAAAAAAACATCACAAATGGTTCATCAGTGGAATTTGGATAAGTCGAGCACTGTGTAGAATGACTTCCTCTGTGAGCATGTTCGCCAGGTTATCGCCTCGCAATCAGTGGGATCACTGAGCTTTGCAGCAACTTGATGAAGCGACATGCTGGAAGATTGCTGTGCACCTTCAGAAGGAGACAAAGCCTGCGCACTTAAAGTCACTAAAGAACCATCTTAAACCGTTGCTGTCTGTTTCTTTTTGCAATGAAAGCAAGCCAGGCAAAGCATAGAAACTGAGCTTTCGTTGCCTTTTGCAAGACCTTCCAAATCAAGATGAGCATGTTGTCAGTCAACCTGTTGAGGCAAAAGTTTTTCATGCATGAACGTTCCTGTACACGATTCAAAGAATCACATTCTCAGAGTAGGGCAGCTCGTGCACACTTCGCATAGATCGAGTGGATTTTGCCTACAAGAATCACTGAAAAGTTCCAGCAGCGATGGTTTTGCTTAGGTGCTTCCCTGGAAGGCCTTGACTCTAACAAGAAGAACCAAAAGAAGCTTCCTCCAGCTTTCTTGAGCAATTATCCTCAAGTCAAAGAAAACAACAAAGGAATGCTTCTCTACCAAACAAGCAAGGCTCTCGAGTTTAGTGGGGCTTCCGAGAACCAAGCGTTGGCTCAGGCTTTCTCAAAGAAGCCAGCATGCCAACAAAGTCGCCCCTTGCCACAGAACAGTGACAAAAACCATCCCTCCCCAATCACCAATCCAGGTTTCAGTCATGAGCTGAAATACATTATACATTTTGCAGCTTCAGAGTGGTAAGCCCATGGCAACTGATCAGTTACACCTTGCCTCACCTCATAGACACAGGGCAGGCAGCTGGTGCAGCCGATGGCTAGTTGGTGGCTTTCAATTAGTGAAGAAAACCAATCCTAGGATGCCTCTTTGAAAAGGGTCCTACCTGCCAACCAATCTTACTTCAAACCTTCACCATCAACTAACCACGTCATGGCTAGCAAAACAAAACTCTTGAGGAGTGGGCCCAGGCTTCTCCTGGCCACAGCCTTTGTCAAACATGGAGCACAAGGACTCAAGGCCACACATATGGATGTTCAAGAGTCTAAGAGTCTTGTGTTGACACGTGTGTGATCCAGCTTGGAAGCGCTGACTTTGGCATTCAAATATGTTGGAAGAAATATAGAAATCAGCAGGACATTGCCACATCTCTGCAACATTGAATGACACGCCGATCCCAGACCATTAAGGGCTACCAGGTGCAAGAGGTTCCCTCTGAGACTCCAGCTGTAATTTCGCATAGGGTCCCTGGCAAAATGGCGATTCTAAGCTACAACTCATCTCTAAGAATCCAAGTACGACATACGCAGCATCCTACTGCCGCACAAAAACCTGCACTATTTCTCCAGCAAATATGCCTTGAATGAATTACAGGTGTTTTTTGAATTCATCCCAACTGGAGGATTTTGTCCATCAAAAGTTTTCCACTCACAGTAGGAGTACCTGCCCATTCATCGAGCTTTTGCCCACTCAATTGCAATGTTGAGGAATCCTGAGTGAATATCTCGGCAAGCAAACAGTTTCGCCGCAAAACACGGGCGAAAACACATGGATGAACGGTCAGGACCCCCAACACAGCACCGCCATCGGTGATATTTCAAGACATTGCAACAGCATTTCTGAATGACAATCCGTGGACCCAATGGACTTTCAGGAATCCAGGTTGAGTGTTCTTTCATTTCTGTGACATGGTCGATTCTTCATTGATTTTTCCATGATCCCTTCAAAGCACAGTTAGTCCGGAGCCAAAACGGCAGGTTGAAGCCGTGGTTGGGTTGCTGTTGATCAAATGCAAAGGCTTGAGAATCAAAAGTGCACAAACATGCCAGAGATTCGCCAGGCAGTGTCTTTCCAGGGTTGTAGCTGATAAAGCCTGGCTAAACCTCCGAGCAACCACAACGCCCAAAATAAGGTTAAAGTACTGTATGTTCATTCATATTTTGCATCATATCATGTGTATATGGATGATGCTTCATCATACAAGAATATCTCCTTCAATGCCAAAATAAGGAGCATACAAAGATGGGCATTCACGGCCTTTGCATGGATTCTCTCCTGGAGAAACAACCCCCAGGACAATGAATAAAGAAAAAAAAGCCGTTGCGATCACAAATCCTTTCGTTGGCATATGTGTTTCCAAACGATTGGAGGTTCCTCCAATTCCCTGACACTCCGAGCAAATCTGCTTTCAGATGTTGCCGGACGACTGCTTGCATACCTGGTGTGAGAGAAAAGGACTTGATTGACGGGAGCTCAAATTCCATCAGTAGCAGTACGTTTTCAAGCTCAAAGTCAGTCGTCAGCAGGAAACTTAGAAACTTCATACTGAACATGCAACATAAGTAGGACACTCGGCCAAGTGTTGTTTGCTTTTCAGCAAGTGCCCCCTCAGTGTTTGAAACTAAAAATGCGTGCGTGTAATTTGTGTTCCCTTTGATTGGCTATTGATCCAACTGCTTAGAGTATGTGAAATGATGTGGGTACATGATAGATGCGGTAGATGTCTGTGAGTTCTTCTCCTCTCCCTCATCTCATTCAACCTACTTTAACCGAAATGTTCAAAGTACGGGCCGAAATTCGATGCAAGTCTCCCTACATATTCCAAATCATCGCCGATATGAGTCGTTCTTGCTGCCCTTGTTGAGTGCCCCACTGAGCACTACGATGCTTGGAAATATCCAGCGTCTGATCTCCATTCACTTCCTGCAAATTGGAACCCATCAGCTGAAAAATCCCATCCACGGCCATCAAACTCCCAGCCTCGGCAAAGAAGGAATCTGCCAGGAATTCGTAGGCAGATGCTAAGAGCAGCTGGAATCTCCGAGGAAGGCATGGACCCTTCGATGCATCCTGAAAAAATGCATAAATCACGACAACATAAATCAGCATAGACAGGCATGACTCGACCTTCAATTGACCAGCTCGAAGTGCACGAACCTTACAAATTTCACGAAAATACAACAACTTAAGTTCATGAATCAAATATTCTGAGTTCTGAATCATAAAATCATCAATATGCCTCAACTTACGCCTCAAATCATGTTGTGGTCTTGAATCTCCTCAGCATGCATCTACATCCTTGAAGTAAATCATACGAAAATAGGACTTTAGAATTGTTCCATCTTTACCTTTAACCCTAGGCTCAAATTTCACTCTCAGCTCCCCAACCGAACGAAGCATCATCTGACGGACCCGCAAAGGATGACAGCAACTCTTGGCCGACCACCTTCCAAGGATTCCCAGGATTCGAAGATTCAAAAAGGGAAAAGCCTAACATGACATGACTGCAAAACAAAAAAATGAAGCTGGAAACCAAAAGCACTTTTGAGAAAATATGCTTATATTAGTATCAAATAATTCATTATATAATCTATACGTATATTTTATGATGATCCAAGATAGGGGTGGAAGAAGTAACTATATTCCAGGGACGATTGTTGGGACGGCACGGTGGTACAATGGATCAATATGGTGCAGTACGGTGGTACGATTAGTCAGGGAAACAGAGGACAATACATGCCCAATCGAGAAACAAATTCCACACTCTGTTTTCTTTTGGCAATTCACATAAGTGTAAGTGTCGCACAGTGAAACTGGAATGCAGTTGCTTTGCATTCAGACCTATGTTTCCAGCTTTCTCCAAAAAAAACGCTGTGATCACTGTACTAGATCTACCCATCAATCAGTGGTCTGATTGAAATCCCATACACAGCCATCGTTGAAGATTGCACACGCATAGATCCTTGGTAGGCAGTGTTTTTTATTTTTTAAGAGAACAGATACATAATGTTGTTATGTTACGATATCTTAATGAGATTATTCATGACTCGGTATGGACTGTAGATTTTAGCCGCAACGCAGTTCGAAGTTGGCCAAATCTGCAAAATCCAAACCACAAAATCCATCAAAATCCAAGATCCAAAACCAGACCTCCAAAATCACCACCCCAAAAAAATGAAACGGTCCCTAGAAACATTATTTTATTTTTGGTTTATATGGTTTTATCATTTTTTACTGTGTCGTTCATTGGATTTCCCATCAAGTCCCAAAACGTCAAACAAAAAATTTGCGAGAGTTCCCCCTAGGGGGCCCTTCCCCCCTGTGGTAAAGCAGGATTAGCCCCCTGTAGGCAATCTACTTTTTTTCCCTTTTTGGTTGCTTCTCCATTTTTTTGGCCAAATCTGCAAAATCGAACCCCCAAAATCCATCAAAATCCAAGATCCAAAATCAGACCTCCAAAATCACCCACCTCAAAAAAATGCAACGGTCCCTAGAAAACATTGTTATTTTTTGGTTTTATATGGTTATATCATTTTTTTCAACAAGTGAAGTGATATGACAAGGGATTGCAGTACTGTGATGTCAATTTCCCATAATTTAAACCCGTGAAGGAGGATCGAGCCTCGGACTCCACAGGGGGTTGCTAAATTTGACCCGGCAGCACTGCAATTCCTCAATCATCGCTTGTCATATCTTTAAGCTGTGTCTCTATCATGATGAAATGATAAAGCAACAAGGTATAGTACCATCACATCGCACCATCGCACCGCACCATCGCACCGCACCATCGCACCGCACCCTCCCAAAGAACAAATGTCATTGCACCATCGCACCGCACCATCGCACCGCACCCTCCCAAAGCACAAATGTCATTGCACCAGTCTATCGCACCATCGCACCGTACCCTAATGTACCGTACCAGACTGTCGTACGTACCTGATTTGGCTCATAATCTTGAAACGATGGTCACCCCTATCTTGAACTTTCATACGGTATATTAATATCATCAGGTACTATCTTATTTTCTTGATGGTATTTTATTGGTACCCAGGCCGATCATCACACATGGGGGTTGTCCAAAAGGGTGGTACCCCAAATGACCGTCCCCCAATGTCACCGCAACCATATAAATCACACATGTTTTGGTTCAAATGCGTCATTGTTCATCGAAAACGTTGTATTTGCTGTTGGCACGCATGTAAATGGAGACACGAAATCACCAGATTTTTGCAGATATACGAATTGTCTGAAGCAAATCCTAGTGACGCCACAATGTGTATCAACATGACTGGCGAATATCTTGTGGTGGGGGTGTTTCGTTGGTTCCACTATCTTCCAAGGGCATTCGAGATGGCGAGTGCATAAGGTGCTCGCACCGGGTTCAAGTCACAGGTGGAGGAATATGAATCCCAGTGGCTGAGATGACTTCAATCCCAATGGCACGAGCGACTATATTTCCCAGGCTTGTCGTGGCAAGCTTTCTTGGCAGCAACATCGTCTTTCTTTAGGGACCCAAAGACTCTACTGCCAACAATGCAGCTAAATATGGCTGTGCCATTGCATATGTTCGGTTTGGTGAGATCTGCACGAGGTGGCGTGCAGCATGAGGAAGAAATTGAATTGGTGGAGATTTGATTGACGTGCTGCAAGCCCACAGTGTCATCCGTTGCATGGATGGCGGCTTCGAAGCGATCATCAAGGAAAGGGTCTGCAATCCTTTAGGCTTTTTGGAAAAACCACGTGCGCAAGACAAGTAACACAAGACTCTCAACCACATATTCATGGCCTCGCACCGGCTGGGACCTTACAGTCGAAAAAACCGCTGGCACGAACGCAGGACTTGGAAGGGGGGGCAGCCAACTGAGCTTTCGGCATCCTTAAATTCGCTGGACTTTCGAGAGCCTGGATGGACCTGTGCAAGGCGCACCTTGGGCAAAGCTTAAGGAATCACATGAGCCACCCAACCCAACCCCCTGAGGCCCTGATCCACCTGTATCCATCATTACCTTCCCCTAAAACTGACCCCCTGAAAAGTATGAGTTGGAAGACTAGTTTCCTTTCGGGAAGGCCTACTTTCAGGGGCTATGTTGGTTTTAGGGAGTGTATCCATCTGTAGCAGCATCAACTTGGCGCGGTACAGCTGCATGGTACATCAACAATGCCTGAGTCACCTGGCAGAACCACAGTATCAGAAGATCCGAAGATGATAAGATGATCTGTTCATTGAAATTGTCGATTGAGACTGTAAAGACCGAGTGGCCATGGCAGCACGTGGTCGTGCCGACGAAGGGACTGAGCCCGGTTCCGTTTCGGGACCTCAGAGGCACATCGTCTTCGTCTGACGGAATCGAGCCTGGTGGACCTTGGCCCCGCGCCGGGTAATGTAAGAAGACTTGGGGCGTGCCGAGCCTATACCAAAGGTCTGTGCAAGAATGACACCATAGTCATATAGTCGTTTCAAGGATGCCAGCCATATCCCAGCCATCACAGCCTCAGCCTCATCTTCTGACATATCATCATTGTCGGACCTGGAAATGCAGGAAAAGATAAGGTTTCAGTTCTTCTGAGAGAGCCCAAAGGGAAGTCATGATGGCACATACTCTAAACACCAAAAAATTTGGGCTCAGATCCAAGCGCAGGCACCAGTCGGGGACCAAGTGGACTTGGCACCAAAAGGAAGTGACCTCATTGCATCTCATAGCCATCATGATTCACTCTCAGACTTTATTGATTCATAATTTGTTGATATTTGATTTATACTATACATCTCAAGGAAAGACTCCAGCTTCTAGGAAGCAATGACACACTCGCCTGTCTGGAAAAACTTTACCAACAGCTTAGACTATGACCCCCATCTTGGTCACAGCGACTGGTCAACATCTAGCAGGTGCAAAACAGACCCGGAACAGAGATAAGGATAGATACGGTGAGATACAAAGATACGAATATCGCAACACAAATGGAAGCTGGTATCACAATCTATAATGCTGATCAATGCTGTAATCCTCACCTCCAGTAGTGAATGAGTTGACTCCCTCAGAGAACGAGGATCGAATGCCTTAGCAAACTAAGCTCTGTCATAAACAAGTTTTCCCTTCTGCGAGGAAGGATTTCATGTCCCAGAAAGTGAAAAGGGCCTTTTGCCCGTTTCCGTTTTAAAGTCATAGGATCTCACGCGCGAACATGTGCAAACAGTCCAGTTTCTCGGAGCTTCTTTCACCGTGATTTCATCCTCTTTCACCCCTCTTTTTGAGAGAGCAACAGAAGAAATGATCTCCGGATTTGTATCAGTTGGTTCCCCAGTTCCAACGCTTCAGGGGTCTCCCACAGTAAAAGGTCCGGACAGGTCCGGAAAAACGCATGCGGCCGCATGCGTTTTTCAACATAACAAACTATTTGTGTGCATATGTTACCTGTGCCTGTTTGCTTAAAAAACTTTCTGACTGCTTTCACTTGTCCCAAATGTGTCCATGTCTTTGACTGCGTGGATTGACTGCCCTTGGAACAAAAACAGGGACCTCCCTGATGCCACGCATGTTGAGCGCGACAAGACAATGGAACGCTGCATTGTGAGATGTCACTAGGTCATCTTGGCCTGCTGTGGTACAACCTCACCGTATTGGCCTAGCCCCTTATAGCCATGCATGCCTGCACCCTTGCCAAGCGCTGACTTCATGAAAACAGAGGCACCTTCACCTTCAGGTGGTCCACCACATGTGCCACACGCACGAGAACACCCAGGAATGCACCAGCAGCACGGAGGAGGGCAAAAGGGGTAACCTCCATTGCAGCACTGACAGCAACAAACTTTCATAGGTGTGAGCCTCGTCATCATGGTGGTCCAAATCATGTAGCCACCGGGACCATGACCAATCTTCACATTCATAGGCCCTGGCATGGGTGGTGGGTCTCCCTTGTCCACAAAGACTTTGGCTGGCTTGCCATCAATCACCTCAAGTGCTTGAAGGGCACAATGTTGACCGGCTGCTGTGAGCCTTGCGATCACTGGATGACCAGGGACCTTCGTAGTGGTAATTCCGACGCCAAAGACCTCTGGATGAATTGTCGACTGAAGGCATTCGTTGGTGACCAAGAAATTCTTTGAGTCCAAAAGCCCATCCTTGGTTGAGACCAAAGACTTTGTGTTGGGCCCCAAAGGATAGCAAGGGATGTAGACATCAAAATCCAAAGTCTCTCCACCGTCAAGCTGAAGGCTGCCTGGTGCAAGAATGGCATCTGAGAATTTTGCGTCTGACACTGATCCATGTTTCACTTCCACTTTGAACTTGTTGGTGAGGATGTCCGTCACTTTCTGCACCATGGCAGGATTCGGTGCCTTGGCCTTTTCACCGAAGTCAGTATCCAGCACCGTCCCCGAACGAGAGAGCAGAATGACACGTGCATTGTATCCGTTGTTCGCACGGAAGTCGCCACACATTTCCTCAGGGTCTGTCAACTCACAGAATTATAGGGCCGGATGACCCCACAAGCTATGTTTGTCACATGGAATGTGCAAACCTAAGATGCTGAAGCAACTAGCTTCAGCTTGCCCTCAGCAGAGTGTGTCGACTGAAGTTTGGTGGATCTATGTGAGCCCCACGGCCTTTAATTTAACACCTTTACATCGTTTGCTAAGGCAGACTTGGGGGGATTGAGATATATACCCCCCGGAAAACTAACGACTGGATACCCCAAAATGACGGGCATTGAAAAAAAAGTGACTCCGGCTTGAAGTATGGCCATTTTTGGTATCAATTCGTTAAATTTCTGGGGTGTAGGATCTTTCGAAGGTTTCTTCTTTAGCTGAATAAACCAACAGGAACAGCATCTGCCCATGATGGAAGCTTGTGTATATTATAATGAAATCGCTGGTGGAACAAAACCAAGCTCCCTCTGAAGGGACATACCTGACACATTTCGCGCTCTCGCTATCCAAGCAGCACACACTAGTCTAGGTTTATGCCCAGCACATCAACTTACGCGGATGCGAGGAAACGCATACTATGTGTAGCGTGCCAAAACAAACCACCACGACCACCCACCATGCCTACCACCAGCCAGTAGACCACCACGCCCACCGCGCTCAAAAATTTCTCCGCTCAGGCTGGGCAGGGCAGCAGAATGCGCCGCGTGCAAATCAGCCCACTTGGAAATGCGGAGATCCGAAAAAAACAAATCAAATTTCTTAGTGGTTTGTGGTAGTAGTGGTAGCAGTGGTGGCAGTGCTACTGGTGCTACTGGTGCTAGTAGTGCTAGTACTGCTGGTCGTCGTCGTAGTAGTAGGAGTAGTAGTAGTGGTAGCAGTAGTAGCAGTAGTAGTAGTAGGAGCAGTAGGAGCAGTAGTAGCATTAGCAGCAGTAGCAGCAGTAGCAGCAGTAGCAGCAGTAGCAGCAGTAGCAGCACTAGCAGCAGCAGCAGCAGGAGCAGCAATAGCAGCAGCAGCACCAGCATTAGCAGCAGCAGCAGCAGCAGCAGCAGCAGCAGCAGCCGCAGCAGCAGCAGCAGCAGCAGCAGCAGTAGTAGTAGTAGTAGTAGTAGAAGTAGTAGTAGTAAGTAGTAAGTAGAAGTAGAAGTAGAAGTAGTATCAGTAGTAGTAGTAGTAGTAGTAGTAGTAGAAGTAGTAGTAGTAGTAGTAGTAGCAGCAGTAGTAGCAGTAGTAGGTGCACGGCGTGTAGATGGCCGTGTGTTTTTTGGACCATGGACGATTGAGGGTTTGCAAGAATTAGTGTTTCGTCGTAGTAAAATGGTGATTTTCAAAATGAACATCGTGATCACACCACTGCTATTGGGAAGCAACATGCTCGGCCAATTCCCATTGTAATTCTGGATTACAAAGCCCCAAATCAGGGTTCCACAAACTACTTGGTTTTTTGATCCGAATGATGTGGAAGAAAAACCCGTGGCAAAACCCTCTGTCCTTCATATTTATCTGGAGCTTCTTGCCCTCACAGAAGTTTCTGGAGTTTGTTGAGGAAATCCTCTTGCCCTTGGTAAGTAAAGCTTTGTCTCCACGCCCCTAAAAAAACATAGTCGGGGCACGAAGTAGCATCCAACATGTTGTCAAAGTGGACAGAACCTCATCATCCCCCCCTACCCCAACCCATCATGTTGCGTAGCATCCAACATGTTGTCAAGTGCACAGAATGTCATCATCCCCCCCCACCCCACCCCAACCCATGATGTTGCGTTGCATCCGACATGTTGTCAAGTGCACAGAATGTCATCATCCCCCCCC
>DF244356.1:0-27901 GCA_000507305.1 Breviolum minutum Mf 1.05b.01 | reverse complement strand
TCTACTGGGCAGTGGGGGGCTATCCCACTCGAGAAGAAATTCGAAGCAGCAGAACGTGCGTTGTATAGATGTCAGCAAAAAAGTGACGAGTCGAACGACAGTTACCTTGCTCGTGCCGACGTACTATGGCAAGAGTTGATCAATCAGGGTACGAAGCTCGAAGAGCTCCAGGCTTACATCGTTCTTCGTGGATCGAATCTTGGCCCAGAGGACAAGAAAAAGGTCCTGATCAACTCCGAAGCTCAGAATAGTGGTAAGCTGTCAATGAAAGAGGTGAGCAGTGCAATTCGTTTTCTTGGTGCCGGTTTCTTTCACGAAGTTACAACTGGTAAGAAGATCAACAAATTGCGCACCTATGACTCCACAGCCCTCATTGCTGACGAGATTGAACCCGACGAGGCCCAGACCTATGTCCTTGAGGATGAGCAGGCCCTTGAAGAGGAGTTCGTGGAGGCCCTTGTGGCCGATGGCGATGACGACGCCTTACTGGTGTCAGAATTTGAAGCCGCAGTGTCTGACGTGATTCAAGAAGATGGTGAGCTCGCAGCAGCATACACGACGTATACTGATGCACGGAAGAGACTTGCCGAGAAGTTTCGTCACAGAGGATTCTTTCCATCGTCATTCAGCAACTCTGGCAAGGGAAAAGGCCGATTGGGAAAGTTCAATTCCAAGGGTGGAAAAGGGAATCGTTCTTGGGGAGGTCAACGGAAGAACCTTCAAAGTCGTATTCTCAATAGCAACTGCCGCATTTGTGGGAAACGTGGACACTGGAAAGCGGAATGTCCTCTTAAAGACTCTGCCCCACAGAATGCTACTGCCGCTCCATCCAACTATGCTGCCGGAAGTTCACAGGCCAATTTCGCAGGTATCGCTGTGACAGATCCACCGGATGAGCTGCCATTGGAGTTTTTCCAATTGCAAGAGTTTGGTTCGACTGCACTTCACCTGCACGACTTTGATTCTTCAGCAGCCGCCCATTTCAGTGTTGATGCCACCGCCATTGATGATTCTTTTTTGCATGAAGGGGTAATTTTTCATGTTGATCTCATGGATGCAAAAGGTAAACTTAGGGAAACCCTTAAGAGAATTCATAACCAAAGCAGGGATAATCGGACTGATGATAATGTAGCCCAATCACTGAAGCATGATGTCCTGCACCGTTTGTTCATCAGGAAAAGCCGCAAGCAATCAGCCAAGACCGTCAGTGATAGTGATCCGATCCCATGCACTGGCAATTTGCCAGAATCTCCCAAGATGATTTTGTCTATGCGAAGTGATATGGCCTTAGTAGCACATGACTACTCTCACAAGGCCGAAGGAGTCCTGGACAGTGGTGCCACCAAAACGGTTATTGGTAGCCAACTAGTTGGTTCGTTGTTGAAAGCCTTAGATCCCAGTGTTCGATCACAGGTTTCTCGTAGCACTTGTCAGGTGACATTTCGTTTTGGCAATATGAACACTTTAGATGCCCATCAAGCCCTTGTTGTGCCTGTTGGTCCTTTGAACCTTCATATCGCCATTGTCCCAGGGAACACTCCATTTTTGATTTCCAACACGCTGATGAGAACGTTGAAGGCAATCGTGGACACCGAACATCATTTGCTGCACAGCCCTTTGTTTCATAAACCAGTGAAGCTGAAATTAAGTCCACGAGGCCTCTTTCTACTGGACATCAACGACCTCGTCCATTCATCAGCTAAAAGCTCACAGACCGATTGTCAGGACACCTTCACTGTTGATGCCGAAAAGAAACTGTGTGAGCCAACCGAACCTGTGCTGAAAACCACCATAGAGTCAGTAGGAAGTGAGAGGATTCATCAAGGACAAGAAAATTACACCAGTCAAAGGGGAGTCATTTTGATTGAACAAACGAATGATGATAAGACCTCAAGTGTTGTTTCATCCGTTGTTTCAGCAAGTCGAGACAATTTGATCGCATCCCCAACCGTGGTTGATCCCAATCTTGCTGCTGATCATGGCCGACAGCCTGCTCCAACGTTTGCAGCGCCTACATGTTCCAGCGGAGGAACCTGTGCTGGAAGATCTCAGCAAATACAGCCTGCACCAACTGCAGGGCATGACCGTGGATTTTGGTCAGACCCACAAAGGAAAGTCATATTTGACGATGTGGCAACAACACCAAAAGTGGGTTCAATGGCTACTCCAACACTACGGCGACAGCAAGAAAGCCTCTCACCGTCGCATCGTGCACTACTTCCACATGGAGATCGAAAGGTGCGAACTGGAGGGACGCTCGATCCCACTTACGGATGCTCAACCAAGCACCAAGAATCAGATGCCGGTGCAGCCCCAGAACAAGAGCAAAGCCAAGGCCAAGATGATGCCACGTGCCGTGGAACCCCGAGCCGACAGTCCAGATCAGCAACTGGTACTCGATCCCGAACCTGTCCATCACCTCATGGAGGAAGAGGAGACCTATCTGGGCAACCTGGGTGCGGAGGTCGGCACTTTGCAGAGCCGAATGGATCACATCGAGAACATGTTGAGCCAGGTGGTGAATCACATTCAGAAAACTCATCCTTTAACGGATGCCTGAATCAGAGCTGTGACTGGTGGACTCTGCACGCCGGTGACATTGACTGTGATGAAGATAGCAACTTTAAGGTTATTCACGACTTACGCCATGATAGTGATGTTGTTCGCTTCCGCAGACTTGTGAACCAATATTCCCAAGAATTACTTTCGCAGAAAACTTGTACCAAAACGGACAAACATGATCTCTTCGAAGTATTTTGCGGATCTCACAGTCAATTGACCCATCAATGCAGAAACCTCGGAGGCAAAGCTCAGAGATTCAATCGTGATCGATGTGACTTGCAAAGTGTTACTGGTCGTTCCATTCTATTTGAACAACTTGTCAAGTGTAAGCCAGAACACGTCTGGTTCTCACCATCTTGTGGTCCTTGGTGCTTGTTTTCCAATCTTAATGGAAGTCGATCGATCCAAGCCTGGGAAGAAATGCAGCAATCTCGCCGTTCGCATCTTGAGCAAGTGGCCCTCGGTGTTGTGTTGCTGAGATACCAAATCCTAAATGGCAACCACATGCACTGGGAACAGCCCAGAGGTTCCCTGATGTTTAAACTTCCTTTGTTGAAAGAGTTGTTTGAAACCACTGCTGCCGCTGAATTTGACATGTGCCAATTTGGACTCATCGATAACGTCACCGGTTTGCCCATTAGGAAAAGCATGACAGTGATGACTTCGTCTCAACAAATGTTTCAACATCTACATGGTAGAACATGCAATGGTAGTCACAGTCAACATCAAAGAATAGAGGGATCAGTAAAAGTTGGGGAAAATAGGGTACAAAGATCACAACCGACTGAAAACTATCCTCGAAAGTTTGCACGTCAAGTTGTTGCTATTGTGATCAAACGAAACCATAATGATTGTAAGATCAAAGAACCTTGCTATGTGTCGCTTGCTCGTAGTTTTGGTGCACCAACATCAGCCCGAGAAGTCAAGAAGCCTCGACTTTCGAGCCAGTTCCATCGAGCAAAAGGAGAAATATCTCGTGTGTCTGAGCCGTCCAACATGGAACCACCCAAACGTCGTCGTTTAGATGTGAAGCAAAGTCCTTTGACTGTTCAACAATGTTGGTCCGAAATCATCGATAAATGTAATCCACTGATACCTCGAGTAGGAAAACAGACCATTGAAGATCCCAGTATTCTTCAAGAAGTTCAGGACCTCATCACCGACAAATGTGTTTGTTTCATTGTTGCTGGAAGAGGCACAGACCGCACGATGATCCCTTGCAAGGAAACTGCTGTAGGTGAAGCGCCATATCGCAAGAGTGTCTTTGTCCATAGAGTATCCAATAAGCTGTTTATTGAAGATGAATGGGAACTGTGGGAAAATCTTTCTAAACGTCAAAAGGTGAGAAGCAGCCATCCTTGCAAGCTTTGTAAAACCATCTTTGCTCGCAATCCTGATGAGTCGACAGCAGTTCCAGCGGAACAGCCATTGATATCATCTCAGCCTGGCGCGCTGAAAGTAGATGAACCATTGACGGTTCCATCCAGCGATCCCAATGATGACCCCAAGATTAATCCCATTGTTGCACATGACCAAGACTTGGAAAGCCTTGGACCGATTCAGAAAATCGATGCCGCAAGTTCTCAACACGGTCCCAAATTTTTGGCACTTTCTAAAGAGAACCAACAAGCTATCATCAAGGCCCATACCAACCTGGGACATCCCTCAAGTGATCGTCTTAAAGTGTTGTTTCGTCAACAAGGTGTTGATGCTTCCATAATAGATGGCATTGATGATCTCCGGTGTTCCACATGTGCTATGCAGACTCGACCGAAGTTGAGCCGTCCTGCAACCATCAAGCCGGCCCTTGATTTCAATGACCGCATTGCTGTGGATGGGCTGAAGTTTACTAATCAACAAGGTCAGGTGTTTCATCTCTACCATATTATCGACATGAGTACCAGCTTTCATACTGCCATCATAGCTCCCAGTCGTACCTCTGATAGTGCCATTCAATGTTTGATTCAAGCTTGGCTCTGCTGGGCTGGCGCCCCTGTGGAGTTAGTCATTGATTCCGCTTCAGAATTGAACAGTGAAGAATTCACTCAGTTTCTTCAACAGTATGGCATTAAGTGTACAACAACTGTTCCTGATGCGCATTGGCAAAACGGCAGAGCCGAAAGACATGGTGCCATTATAGAAGAAATGCTTCAGAAGATTGATCGTGAATTTCCAATCAACTCCTACAGCCAATTACAGCGATGTCTCTGGCATGCGACGCAAGCCAAAAATGCGAATAGCTTGCGCAAGGGTTTCTCACCAGAGATCCTTGTCTTTGGCAAGGCCTTGCGTTTGCCTGGCTCCATTTGTGGAGATGACCAACTGCCTGCCCATGGACTTGCTGACTCCGAAACCAGTCAGGGTATCCAATTTCGTGAGCAGTTGAATCTAAGAGAAAGTGCCCGAAAAGCATTTCACCAAGCTGATAATAGTGCATGATTGAGACGGGCTTTGCTTAGAAGAAGTAGACCCCATAGAGGCCATTTTCAAGCTGGTGAATGGATTATGCTTTGGAAAACCATGGGTAATCAAAAGGGTTGGTTTGGTCCTTTGCAGGTAGTCGTCCAAGAGAATGACCATGTTGTTTGGCTTTCCTGGTGTGGTAAACTGTACCGGGGAGCTCCGGAAAATATTCGTCCAGTTAGTGCCTATGAAGCACGTAACATAGACCCCAAGTCAGTTTTGCCACCGGGACAGGTCTCTGAATTGCAAAGTCAGATCAATCACCAAAATCAAACTGAAACCGATAGAAATGTTGAGCCCGAAGAAATTGTACAAGAACCACCAGCTGTTGTCGAGACAGGTCAGACACCCTTGGAAACCAACTCCCCTAGTCCATCAATACTTGAACCAGAGGCAGAAGGTTCCACAGCAGGCGTGTCAGAACCGACTCCGATTGAGACTGATGCAGCAGCAGTTCCTGTACCTTCTGATGATGAAGGTCTTTTGTGTGTTGGCTTAGAATCCATTGATGAAAATCCAATCATGTTTGTTGAAGATGATATCCGACACATGGCCTGGAGAATTGAAGTTAACATAACTGATCAAGACATAACGGATTGGAGAAACGAAAGTAATCCTTCTGAGATGTGTTTCTTAGCCAGTGCCACAAAGAGAGCTCGTGCTGAAGTGAAATTGACATCACTTAGCGCTCAAGAGAAAGAAGAGTTTTGTAAAGCCAAGAAGAATGAAGTCATGAATTGGTTGAGTACTGATACAGTTTGTAAAACGCTTAGGAATCAGCTACCACCACAGGAAGTCCTTCGTTAATGGGTACTCACTTGGAAGCCCATTGAAGAACAGGATAGAGATCCTAAGAATCCACGTGATCGTAAAGCCAAAGCACGTTTGGTTGTCTTAGGTTATCTTGATCCAAGCATTGAGAAACTGAATCGAGATTCACCCACATTGAGTAAGCATTCACGTATGGTCCTTCTTCAATTGATTGCTTCCAGTGGCTGGATTCTTAGAAGCTTCGACATCAAAGCCGCATTCCTTCAAGGTAAAACTCAGGAGGGTAGAGTCATTGGAATAGAACCAGTACCTGAACTAATTAGTGCCATGGGTCTCAAACCAGATGAAATTTGTCGTTTGAAGAAATCAGCATATGGACTCATTGACGCACCTTTCTTGTGGTTTCAAACCTTGAATGAGGAACTAGTAAAGCTCGGATTTGAACCATCACCATTTGATCCTTGTCTTTATGTGTTGCGCAAAAGTGATGGCACACCACGTGGTGTAATTGGTGTGCACGTGGATGAGTGTCTCTGCGGAGGAGATGCAGAGTTCATGAACCGCTTGGCCATGGGTATTGTTTTGTCGCAATCTGACTACGTCAGAAAGGTACTGCCCATTGCTATTGATAGTAATCGTAGAAGTCAGGTTGAAGAGAAGGTCAATGAAAATGAACGTCAGCAATTGAGAGCCCTGATTGGATCATTGCAATATGCATCGGTCAATACCAGACCAGATCTGGCAAGCCGACTCAGCTTTTTGCAATCTCAAGTGAATCAGGCCAAGGTAGGCACACTGATAGAAGCCAATAAGACCCTACATGAAGCCAAAAGACATCATGATGTTGAAATCATTGTGCAACCCATTGCACGTGAAGACCTTCGTTTCTTAGCTTTCAGTGACGCTTCATTTGCATCAAAAGCATCACCGGATTCTCACACTGGTTGTATCATTCTTAGTACCCACAAAGATATCGTTGATAATGCACTGTGTCCGGTTAGCCCCATTTCCTGGGGATGTAAGAAAATCCAACGTGTTGTCACCAGCACCCTTTCAGCAGAAACCATGTCTCTTGCCACCACACTTGATCAACTGTCATGGGTAAAGCTTTTTTGGGGTTGGCTTCTTGATCCAAAGATTCAATGGCGAAAGCCGGAAGAGGCTTTACGTCATTTGCCTGATGCGATTTCCACTGCAACCTTTCGAGCCCAACAACTCGATTCTTCGGTGGCTGCAACAGACTGCAAATCTTTATATGATCTTGTAACCAGAACTGCACCTCCAAATTGCGGTGAATTCAGAACCCAGTTGCAAGCCAGGTCGATAAAGGACCTTCTTTCGGAAGGAACCAAACTTCGTTGGGTCCATTCAGGAGCACAATTGGCTGATGCTCTCACAAAGATCATGGAAGCATCGTTTCTTAGGGAAACCCTCAAATTGGGTAAGTACAAGCTTCATGATGAGTTAGCCATTCTCAAACAACGGTCCCATAATCGAACTCGACTTAAATGGCTTCGGGAAGGCAATAGTGATCAAGACTGCCAGGAGACAGTCCCTCCCAGGAAAAGTCCTATGGTGTTTCGATCATCAATGCGAGTGTTGCAATTAAAGAAAAGACTTAATAATTTTTTGGGAGTGTGAATTTGCATCCATGAGTAGCATAGTGTTCCAATCCAGGGTTTCGACTTACCGAAGTCTCGAAGGCTCAGGAGGGCCAGAGGTGGGTTGCGGTGTGGTTCGTGACTTGTGCCATTTCGCTTGGGTGCACTAAATCGAGAAGTGTACCTTTGAAGTCAGGGACTTCAATCAACTGCAGGGCAGTTCGCCTTCTGACGGTCTCTCAGAGCTTGGTATCTTGGGGAAAAGAACGGTTTTGCTGCCAGTGGGACTGGCTCTTGGGTTTGTTGCTGCTACTGAAACTGATTGCTTATCCAATCACAATATACATCGCGGCAAAGGGGAGCCATTTGTTCCTATAAGAACCCCTGAAGAGTGATGTTTCCATTTATAGATCCATTGAGTTGAGAATACCGCGATGCCATGAATATCTGGTGATGCCTACTAGGCAGGCGTCCTTGTTGTAGACTGAGTATAAGTACTAGGTGGTTAGAAGGAGCAATGTTGTACGGGGGCCACCAGTTGATACCTCCTGAATGTCGACCATAATTGCGCCATCCAAAATGTGAAGGACATCTTGTCTAAAATATTCTTGGATCAAGCAATCCTGCATTGCAATCATGTATATCTATAAATATATATATATATCATCCATATGAATCAGAATGCCTTTTGATTGACACTTCACCAAAAGTCCGCAGAACTTTTCACCACCGAGGGGCAACAAGAAATATGCATCAGAAGAATGGAGCACTGAACGTCCGTTTTCTGAAGCAAAAAGAGCTTCGCATTGCCGTTGTCCTAGAAGTTGGACCCTAGAATCATTGGCGTCCTTCCAAACACCTCAGAGGCAACACAAACAAACAAACGTCGTCTTTTCGCGAGATTGTCACAAAAATGGATTGGGTTTTAAGTTGGTTTCACCAATTTCACCACTGTTATCAAGTTACTTGACAGGTACTGCCATGGAACAATTCTCAAGATGGGTTGCCACGGCTACAGTTCCAGACCTGCCACCTGAACATGTCCATGCAACATGTTCCAACAGCTATGGTAGGTCTGATACGTATCAATCTCATGCTGGATTGGTTGCAGTTTAATCATTTCTTTTGGGGCATCTAGGATTTAAAGAACAAACATTCGCGTCGACCCCCAAAAAAGTTGGGCTACGCCGAAGCTGAAGTGGGTTCCGGGTGTCACTTCCGAAAAGTCGACTGAGACACCACTGTGAAGGTCATGGATGAAAGCATGGTAGTGGCCACCATGAGCAGTCCCGCTATGCAAACAAACTGCTGACCTTGGCAGGTCAGAATTCTCCCAGCCTTCCAACTTTCACTGCATGATGTCTGACCTATGGAGGGCATGAAATTGCATGATCAATAATGCATGTCATAAAAGAAGGGAACCAAGACTTGCACGGAGACTTTATGTAGCTCTATCTTAAAACTAATCAACTATATCCGATATCCAGCAATGTCATATTTATGCATACAATAAAATAATAATCATAAAACCCAATCCCATGTTCAGCTGGTCACTGACCCGCGTAGTGCATGCTATTCAACATTATCATCCAAAACCTCAAGATTTGTCTTTGCCATGTAGCAGTTGATAGTTGCCGCTTCCTCCAAGACAACCCGCATCGAGCCTTCCATGCAAATCACATACAACGGTAAAAAAAATGTAAGAAATTGCTGATAGAGACTTAGAGTCTGGACCTCGCACTACATCCCCGATCAGTTAAAAGGAAACCTTCAGTTCTGCAACCCAGAAACTCCAATGGAATTGCCAAGGAATCTGTGAGCTTTTTCCGGCGCATGAGTTGTACATCAAAGACAAAACCTCAGAAACTGGGCTCAGAAACTGTAAATGGGCAAAGAAAATGACCTCCATGAACCCAAGGTGTCCTTTCTTACAACTCTGGTCATTTGCAAACGTAAATCTAATCTTAGAAGAAACGTGGTCAGGCATTTGAACAAGCTCAAGTAGACTCTTTGTTGTGCAAACACGGAGCAGGAAAAGCCACCCCAAAAAAACTGCACCAAAACTAAAAGCAAACTACATGACCAACACCGACCATGCAACTAGTTCAAGCCTGGCAATATATTTTCTTAAACAAGCCCACACCGCGTCACAGAACGATGAGAGCAAATATGAAACTGGCCGCCGGCCAAAGGGATTTCTATAACCAAAGTAATGTATTTCCTGACGGCACCAAACATATTTGGGATGATTTCGCGCGGTTTTCGGCATTCTTTGAAGGCAATTCCTAGGCGCATGTGTTAAAAGTGTTTCGCTTGGTACGGTTACGGTTGCTGCAGTCTTCTGAATACATTTGTTTGTGTGTCACGAAGCAAAAACAAGAAACAAAGCGCCACACATGCACGCTCAAAGTGCAATGCATTGCAGCTCTTGAGCTACAGCTGCATGCAAGTTAATTCTGCGTTGGGTGGATTAGTCTTCTGGCGCGAGTCGATGGAAAATGATGGATGTATTCAGATCTGTCCGAAATCATGGCTATGGCGGCTATGTGTACATACAAGCGTATGTGATATACACACGTACAAGCAGCAGCATACATTGAAAATCATTCAAAATATCATCTAAATCGGCCAGCAAATGTTGAGCCCTAGTGAAAGCATTTGATTTTCCTATCTTTGTGGAAAATGAGTACAGCAGCTCAAAGTTTCCTCTACAGTATACAAATTTGCCAAAGATCCCCAAAGCATCCATAAGATTCAAATTCCTTGCGTGAATCATCGTTGATCATGGATAGCAAGCAACCCAGTGACTGGTACAGTACTTGAAATAAATTGCATGCCTCTTGCCCTGTTCTCTTACCACAGCTGGAATCCTGAATCTGGATGGAGTCAATTACCACTGCAACATCCATTTTCAAAATCAAATTCCAGTCTGGGATATTTTGGGACAAAGATGTGCTCTAACAATCTGAAACAACGTTAACTTATAATTTATACTGTATACTGATATCATTATGTAACAAAGTACCATCTGTGAAACGCAAATAGTAACCTCAATGTGCTCAACGAATCTCAACGAGTGGCGCAGCAGCTGCAAGCAAAGGATTTTGGGCAAAGCGTCTATACTCATGCCTCAGCCAGGAAAGCTTGCAATTCATCCCCTTTCATGCTATGGGTTCTTAAGGACCTCATGATACCGCAAAATGTCTTCCTGTTTATGGTTGAATGACGGCCACAGTCATAAACATAGCAAGTGAGAGTTGACGTCGAAACAATGTAACTTCACGGGCAAACACAGATGACCTTTGCTACAAATGGGCCAACCAAACTCCAAGTAGAGCCTAATCATTTCCCGAATCCCGACGGATCACATCACCTTTTGCCGTTGCCCTTAGCCTAGGCACCACTCAAAGCATCCACCTTCTCACCCAAGTCTTCCTCAGTCAGAGTCATCCACTTTGATACATGTAGATACTACATGTATGGATAATCAATATATAATCATTTCCGGATGAGTCCTGATGCAATGATTTCTTCGAAATATGGCCGGAAAGGTGGCTCGACCTTTAAGGCCAAGTATCACAAAGCCATTGATTGTCACCGGACAAAAGTGTGGGTTGTACCAGCTGTTTCAAGGCTTCCTCCAAGCTCTTGCAGTCCTGTATCCCAACTGCAGGATCGCAAGCTGCAAATCAATGCAAATCATGGTGCATATCAAGAATTCTTCCTTGATCTTCTTCGCAAATATATTAAATCCATGTGATCCATGTGGTGCCAGGAAGAGTATGCCAATGCACCTGGGCTACTGTAAACACATACTATCAAAACATCTGACTTGGATGATGAAAGGTGGACCTCGCTTCTAGAGCAAATTTGAAGGCTATTATCGACCGAACAATATGAGAAAACACAGCCCCCAACAATAACTGCCAATACCAGAAAAAATCCCAAAATTGTATATTTGGCATCCACAGTATCAAACCATCTCCATCTAAAACCTAGATTTTTAATCATTTTTAGGCTTCCAAACTAAATTCATACTAAATCAATCCACCTTAACATCCGGAATTCTGGATCTCCCATGCCTGGATAGGCACTTGTAGGTCCATGAAGGTTGCAGGTCTTCGGCCTGCAGGGTTTACCCACATCGACAACAAATTTTTGAGGTGAGATTTTGGCTTCGGTGCATCGTCAGTACCACAACTGTGTTGTATTAATTACAACTTCTGTGATTCATTTTCTAGTTGGAAATATGAAATATACAGTATACAAATGTATGAAAATAGTTTCTCATTTCATCAGCATATCAATATGCAAATAGTGCATTTCACTCTGGGGGCTTCTGCCTTCACTCAACTACTTGACTACAAACTTTGGGAGTGGCTGGCCATCTAGTTGCAACCTAGTGCACATTATTTCTGTGTTATCCCCTTGACATGGAACCACCCCCAGTGACCCAACATGTCCGAGTTGCTCTCATAAACCTGTCCATCACGCTCCTGCAGTGCAGTTTATGGAAAGATCCCAACATTCAATGGCAAATTGCATGGCCAAGCTTTTCATGCCCACTCGATCAACTACATATCAACAGAATACATAACCTGCAAGGTAGATGGCCCCAATTCGTGGGCCTCGTTCTTAGCTTTTCACCGTCTCATAGATGATCAAAAAAATGGATTCCTCAGCACCAGGAGGCGCAGCAGTCCTCTTTGCACCTGGTGTAATTCGTCATGGTGCCACTGTACCTGCAAACGTTGGATCACCGGATCTCCAATTGCCACGAGCCCGCAAGAGTTTGATGGTGACCAGAGCATAACGTTCTTCCAGTCATCACATTGCCCAAAGGCACAAACGAAGGTGTCTGAACCTCGTGCTGTCACCCTGGAAAATAATACACACATGAACTGAGAATTAACATCATTGGAAACAATGGCAATGTATGATTGCGAAGGTTCTAGGCTTTCGACACAAGAGAAACATGTTGGATTTGGTTTTTGGTCTTTGGTCGATGACGGTTTGTCTATGAGGGATCGATTGTAGTTTATATCATGTCTACGTCCGTGGATGGTGGGTAATCCGGTAATCCATCGTAAAACTACGTAAGACTCCTTTGGCGCACAGGTCTCGAATCACTTCGGCCAGCATCGAGGATGATCTGCGCGGGGCAAATGGAACAGGGACAAACATACCAAACAGATCTACGCTTGCACAGCTGGTGGGTGCTTTTGAAACTGCATTTAAACATATTTAAGTTTAAACTCAACATGCAAGAGGGGATCCACCATCAATACCAGCAACAGAAACCTGCAAACACAGCCACAACTGCGAGTTACACCCCAAACTTGCATCCTGGACAAATACGACATATTCAAACCTGCCCATTTGGGTGAATTGAGTACGGTACACTTGATTGATCTTGCTTGATCTTGATAGCCTTCTCAACCCATGCTTCCTGCGGTCAAATTCATGACCCCAGCCTTTCAAGCGCATCAAACAGCACACGGCCTGAACTCTCCGTCGTGTGTGGGCTTAAGGTTCTGTCATGGGATGCACATGTTTTGTTGCAAATTTCAACTTGCCACTACTACTAGTAGGAGCTTCACTCCACCACACATTTTACCCGCTCAACAGACTCTACCTGAGTCCGTACAGTTTTATATAGCTTATAAAGAACACTGCACTTAGTTAAGTGCTCTATATGCTGCATAAATGTTGTGATACCTTGAATTGGAACTACTGCAATCCGAAGTTGACACGAAGGAACATATCAACTGTCAAGACTTGAAGGTTTAGCCACTGCCAAAGGTCAACCATCAGTGACATAGCAAAGACTCTGAGATCAAACACGTGTCCTTCCACTGCCTTTGGGTTTCCCAACATAACTCCTGCACATCATGCTGTTCCATGGCATCTCGACCACTGAAACCACAGGCCATGGTTAGCTCCTGCACAAAAAAGCAACTAAGGAATGATGGTCCTCTCACTGCCGCATGGCTGACAAATGCATGACACAAGAAAAACATCAAACATCAAACAACAGCATTTGGAGGTGCAATTTGGTTCTTTCATTTGATAGTCCACTTGCCGTGTTCTCTCGAAAGATCGCTAGAGTGTATTGACCTTGTTGGGCCTTGATGGGAATTTGCTTGATTTTGCCTTTGCTACTGGATTGCAATCTTCCATCTGATGATGTTCGGGGTAGTTCTACAATTGCCACTGCTGCTTTTAAATTGGGGTCAAAAACCTAAAAAAGCATGTTGGGTGACATGTTATGTGTTATGCCAATTCTAACTAGACTTTCCAACAGTAAACGGGGAAACAACTATCCACCTTTACATTCTCTTATTGCTCAACCAATGTCTTTCCTTTGCAACAACCCTTACATGTATCTTATATAGCTGGGAAGGGCATGGCATGGAATCCCTTCTAGTCCCGTTACATCAAGGTTGGAAGTCTTTTGTAGGGCATTGCCTACAATTCATGTTGGGTGTTTTCTGAACACTTTCCGTATATTCATACTTTCCTAGAGTGTCCAGGTGTTTCACAAGTCACCCTGGATGTGGACCAAAACACTACAACATACAAGAAAGATCCACTCCAGTTGTTCTCCACCAATTCATGGGCTACAGGGTCAAAGAGGCAAGACGAACTGATCAACATACCAAGTCTATCCAAGTCTAAGGACCTTCTCGATGTGATGTTCCCTATGCTATAGATCTTGGATGCTCCCTGAAGTGAGCAAAGACTTTCCCTTCAGCGGGCAAACATGGTCTGACTTGAAATATCTTGAAATACTCTGTTCAGGTCCTACCTTTGTGCTGGTCGCTGAAGCTTGCGACAATTGCAATTCTGCGAAAAGGCGCTGCAGCTGCAGTGGAATGCCTCTGTCGGATGCCCTTTCCCAAGAATCTCAAATAGTTCTAAGCATGAAACAGGTGATATTCCCTCTCGAAACAGGGTGAACAACAATAGAAACAACAGCAGGTCTCCCCTTGTGAGCTAAGCAGCCATTGAATACCCATACACTCCATTACTCGCGGGCAAACCAAATCGCAACGAAACATCCATCTAGGCAAAAAGATTCTAGTGATTGTAGTGGATGTACAGTCATTGCTTATTTCATCTTATTTCCTATTTGAGAGGGGAGAGGACAGTGGATTCCTGCTTGTACAACCGATGTATGAATGTGAGAGTCTATATATTATAAGGTGTTGCAAGGGATTTGGAAGACAAAGCAATGAAGAGAAACGTTGTGGGCGAAAGTGTGCAATGATTTCGGCAAGGCCAATATTGACATCTATTCATCTTGACCACTGTACAATTGCTGGCCAACATCCACGAATCATCTGTAGTACGGCGATGTACACAAATTGCATCTTCAAACAAGTGAAGAATTTCAAAGATACCGAACCTCTATACAAACTATATAATCACAAGACTAGCCGTCGAGTCAAGAGCCACGGTCAGCTGCATTGACTAAAAACCAATGTACAAAACCATACCCTAAGGCCATACTACGTTTGTTTTCAACATTTGAAGTTTTTTTTCATCATTTCTCACTTTTCTTGGTAGGTTTATTTGGGGATCCCTGATTTTGAGTTGTCATGTGTGAAAAGTGAGGTTCTTTACACCGCCTTATCAGCCAGGGGTTCTAAGTTTGAGCGAGATTTTTTGGAACCATTGGGACATGTTGGTTGAGGGAATGGGTGTTATGGCTATACTAGGTGGTGGTCGGTGGTGGTTTCAAACATTTCTTATTTTCACCCCTACCTGGGGAGATGATCCAATTTGACTACGGTAATATTTTTCAAATTGGGTCGAAACCACCAACTAGCTACACTTTCAGTTTCATAATCTTTAGATGTGGCAAACAAGCAGATTGACTGGACAATGCTACTCATAGGCACTGTACAACATCAGACCCCACAGCCTTTCAACAAAATAATTATAATATAATCATATTCAGTATATTGTCCCAGCTTGAAATATGGCCCGAGGGCCATGCATTAACTATCAGAAAGGTGTGCAACCATGTTGATCCTCTACAGGTAATCTGGAAGAGGATCCTCGAACACACGCCTTTCGACTTGTAGCCGTGACACAGCGACTAGCTTCTCCATGGAGCTCTGGGTTGTGTTCCTCAGCACGGCTGCGAGGTGACGAGTGCTGAAATGTGCCAACTGCAGCATGTGAGCTTCAAGACTCGAGTGCATTCATTCTTGGAACTTGACCACTAGGTTGGATGCAACTTACCGTAATTCCCAGCTGGGTCCGGAATGGCAAACTCATGGCAAGCCGCGATTATTGCGATTCTCAAGTCCCTTCTCAAATTCAAATTCGATGAAGATAAACCACTTGGACCCTGCTCATCTATCCGCGCAAATTTGATTCACATCCACTTGACAGAGTCCGAAGGGCAAATTGGTACAGGGCCATGCGGAACTCGGGGATGTTGAAAAGGGACTGCAGCAAAGAGTTCATATAGCAGGTCGCCTTGGCAAAAAAATGGCGCTCGTCCCAACGAAGCTTGGGAAAGTCACCAAGGGAGAGTATCTCAAGTGATTACGTTGGATTTAAATGGATTTAATATGACTCAGTATTCCGATTATGGTTTCTCTCTTTCTCTCTCTCTCTCTCTCTCCCTATGTGGGAACCCCATGTGGTGTATCTTCTTGGACTGCTGTGGCAAGGGGCTGCAATTCACCCGCATTTCTTAGTTGACAGCAAGAGGCCGAAAATAGATTTACAGGAGCCAGTTCAATCCAACTTAGCTGCTTCCTAATGAGGCACAGCCCACTTGAAGTGCGTTCCTGTGCTCCGAGGTCCGAGCTCCTTGATTTAGAAGTCCCACACCACCTGAGAGGTTGTCCACTTGTACTGTCAGTAGGGTTGTGCTAGTGCCAGTGGCAATTGTGTATGAGTACCATACAGTGCGCAACTCCTTCTCTTGCACAGCTGAAGGAAAGCACTCTTATCTAGGAGCCTGAACAAGCAAAACAAGTAAATTGCCTCTTTTCGCTCAGCCTACGAGACTGTATGGTGGCCAAACCTTTGGGCGAAATCCGAAATGCCGCACCGGACATGCGAACGTCTGAGACTCCAAGTGCTGGACCCTCACTTCTTGGCTGCAATTTCGCCTTCAAGCATGATGGCGTGCAGCAAGCTTGGAAAAAACTTCAGCCTGAAAGTTGTGCAGGACTTTAGGTGATAAAACTTCAGATTTCAATCACAAACCTCCGTGATGCAGTTCCCGGAAATATGATGCACCTGACCCCCGCGGAGCATCTCGAGAAGCTCATCTCGGTGCGCCTGGCAGTACATTGGAACATGAGCCATGCCTTATGGGCCCACATGTGTAACCCTGTGCAACTCTATAACCCTATCTATTGTGGGGCCACCCCCAAATGGTGCTCCAATGGTTGTGTGATGTTATGTGGCCTTTGTAAGCCTTTGTGGCCTGATTCTCTCTGCTGCAAGGCTACTGACAAAACATACCACCTGGCATGCAGGACACACCTCTTGTCAACAAGTTCATGTCTTTCACGTCCAAATACTGGCCTGGTAGAAGGCTTCCTCTTCTCCGCCAGGATCCAGTGCTGGATCCTGCATCACAAATCTGTAGGAACTTCATCCCAGAAACATCCTTTGTATTTGCCGACATAGGAGTAAACTTCCGGCCTATAGTGGAAGAAAGCATCCAAGGTGAAATGTAGCTGCTATGTATATACATAGATTTTTCGGCTAAGTGGCAAATGAGACAGCCCTGTTTGCAATGGTGGCATCAATGTGGCAATGGGTTTGTTAGGCCGCGGGAAATTCTTGATTTGATTACATCTTCCTCATCCTCGTTGTCATCCTGGACAAGGGTTGCACCTGGCAGTTCGCAAAGCGGTGGCTGGAATGCTGAAGACAAACATCCAGCCCAAAATTGAGTCAACCATTGCTACTTCATCCAAAAGAACAAACCTGGCAAAATCATGTCAACAAACATGTAATCCTCTGCAATGGAATGATGTCTCAATGATTGTGCTCTTCCACATTCTAAGTTTTCAGGTTCCATATCGGTTCGCTACCAAACAAGAAAAAACATCCTCAAATCATTGACCTTGGGACTCATGACTTCATGTTTACCTTGGCGCCGAATCAGTGTTGATCTATTAGAACTCAAAGTCAGGCCAATCACATTGACACATTGCACCATGATGCTGTTGCTGCCCCTGTCTGCGACTTAGCATTTTTCCGGCTTTACTCTTTGACAAAGCTGAGTTGAAACAGTTGACACGTACATTGGCTCACCAAGCAATCCATCTGTGGAAATCGGTTGCTGGCCACCTTTGTATGATTTCGTGACCGCCATGTTAAATTGTAATGCGCCTGTGACAGTGATGGATTTCCAAACAAGGTCCAAACTTTGCAAATCATCCACACATGGATCATCGAAGCGCGGCTATTCAAGCCATTCTTTTGACATTCTGTGGCGGGAAGGCAAGTCAACAATAACAACAATAACAAAAGGTCTTTTATCCTGAATCAAGTCTTTCCTTCAAGAGAATTCGATCTGTGTGTCTTTGCGTGGGATGAAGAAACGCCACTGGTGGTCAAGGATCTAGAAACCAGGTCTCACCATCACTCCAATGTATTCTCACGGGATCCAGGTATACTTCCCCCTCGTGAATTTGTCCTGCGCAATGGGCACCAGCGGAGCATCTTGGACACTGGGAGGAGCCAGCAACCACCCGTGAATGAAATCAGCCAAGCCTTTCAGTTGGAGATGTCAATGTGATATTTGTATTCAAAATTAAAGGCATTTTCTCTCGCATAGAGGCAACACAAAACTCAGCATGAAGATCCCCAAGAAATTGAAACTTGAAAGTCTCTCGCTCAACGGACTGGACCTACGAGTTGCATTTACTTTCCATGCTCTCCTACACCTCTACTTACCTGCCTACCTGCATGGTTCCCTCTGCGTAGATTGCCGTGGTTGTTTCGGAGGGTTCATCATCTTCACAGAAGAACAAACCACAAGCATTTTACGTTGCAAACACGAATCTTTTGCACTTTCCAGTGGCTTGCCAGTATCTTATTGTGATGCGAATGCATTTGCAACGGCCTTGTCCCAAATCCGAAAAAAACTAGTTCTTTGCCAGCATGGACAAAAGCATTCAAAGTTTGCTTGGAAAGGAAAGAGGGTCCAATCCTTCTGCTTCATGCTGAGGCCACCCCCATTGATAAAGTAGCCATTGTACTTTAGATACCTTTAGATGTAATTTGCTATCTAAACGCGTCGATGAAGGCATCTTCAACAGAAGCAGTCTATTCTGCAGCCCTTTGAACATCAACATTATCACAGGTGTGGAGACTGCAGTCTGTCTTGATGCCTGACTACCTTTTCAACTACATCCAGTGCACATCCACATTGAACTTACAGTACGTAGCCCTGTAATAGCCTCGTAGTACTTCGCTGGTCAGAATGGCTTTTCAAACAGCGCTCCTGTGGCTTTCATCTTCAGCCGCACCTTTGAGACGCCAGTTTCTTCTAAGCAACTTTCCCAATCTTGAAATGCCTGGAGCGGTAAAAATGGAGATGCTGGAATGAAACATGTTGGGACCCTCCAAACCCCGACCAATTTCGCGCCAAGAGGATTCAAGTCCGGCAATGTTGTGTGCAGCATACTGGAACTAGCCAACAATAGTTCTGCAAGCCACTGAAATCAACAGCTCAAGCTGACTTAGATCATGACCTAAGGGTGGGTTAATTCCATCAGGTCAACTCGTTTGACAAATCAGGAAAATCCCACATTTGCTGAAGTGGTGGAAAAAGGCACATGAGTGAAGTATGGCGACGTGATGGGTATGCTTAGCATCGCAAAAACATGCATTTGAACATGTCTTTCTTCAAACGGCCTAGCCTTGCTCCACCTCAACTGTCCACGTGAACCAACCACCTCGGCCATCTCCTGGCAAAATGCTGCGGTGCAGGGCTCGCTAGTCATGGCTTTTCACTGATGCTACACGACACTACTGCGATACTACTGTGAAAGGAAAATACTTCCTATATACTTATGCTACCAGTGTCACTACTGTCATTCGTCCAGAAGCCTTATTCTTTCTGCATGTGTTTCGGGGGACGAACTCAACAAACATCAATCTTAAGTGGACCCGCTTGGATTGGGCGGCCTTTGGTTCTAGGTTCGCCCTGGCCCCAAACAAACCACCTGGATTCAACAGCTCAAACATATGCCCACAGTAACATGAAACTCTTTGCTGAAAGAAACTGAACATCTGTAGACTGCAAATAGAAGAAAACGGATGGGAAATAACTCAGTATAATATACGTATGCAGTTACATACACTGTATCTCAGGCATTACATTGCATGTTGTAATGATATCTTCCTGATGTCTTCAAGAATATTCTATGAATTGTTCTGAAGTCATGATGGGTACTACTGTTACACATAGATATCGGCAGGGCATGGCAGGGCTCGGCTTGTGTTTGGCACCGGCCTGGCCCAACCCACCGATCTCCTGTCCATCTTTCCGCACCCAGCGGCCCTCCAAACGCTCAAGCAAGGTCTTCTCTTCCTGAGACTATGCAGCACAATCCTGTAGATCAACATGAAAATAATCATCGTCACAATCATCATCATCATCATCATCATCATCANATCATCATCGTCATCATCATCATCACCATCATCATCATCACATGCACCATCATCATCATCATCATCATCATCATCATCATCATCATCGTCATCATCGTCATCGTCATCGTCATCATCATCGTCATCGTCATCATCGTCATCGTCATCGTCATCGTCATCGTCATCGTCATCGTCATCATCATCATCATCATCATCATCGTCATCATCATCATGGTCATCGTCATCGTCATCATCGTCATCGTCATCGTCATCGTCATCGTCAGCGTCATCGTCATCATTAGCGTCATCGTCAGCGTTAGCGTCAGCGTCATCGTAATCATCATCGTCATCGTCATCGTCAGCGTCATCGTCAGCGTCATCGTCACATCGTCACATCGTGACATCGTCATCGTCGTCATCGTCATCATCATCGTCATCGTCATCGTCATCGTCGTCATCATCATCATCGTCATCATCATCATCATCGTCATCGTCATCATCATCATCATCATCAACAAAAACAAGAACAGCCACCACAACCTCAACCTTAACCAACAACGAACTACAACGACCATAATGAACACAACCATGACACTCATTTGCACTCCCATCGGCTCCTGATGGTTTTCTCACGTTTTCCCAACCCCAAGCCTCTCTGCGGATTGTTACATCGCCGCAGCCTCATGACAGTCTTTGCAAGAAGCGGTGTCCATTTTGTCCACTAAGGAAAACTGAAAGCCCGCAAAGGTTTGGTGGACGGTAGCCGTAGCCAGCTTTCTAGGATATCAACGGCAAAATGATCTTTTAGTTTCCAGAAGGGTTGGGAGTTGCATGCAAATACCCATCAATCCTACTTCAGAAAACATGCTGACACAGGAAATTTATGGAAATCTATAGTAGTGAAGCCATAAATGCGAAGCTGCGAGAAATATCCTGGACAAAAAGAATCGCGAACATCCCCGTGCCGTATTGGTTGTGTGGGACATGTTTCTGCCCTCTTTGATAGTTTGTTCAGGATGAGTAGCCCCGAAAAACCACCACAATCACTTGGAATGAAGATGAAATCAAACAATTATCGCACGACCCTCTGAGAATCCAGGATTGTACAAAAGCAAAATATTAAACAACCCTCTATTATCTCTCTCTCTCTCTCTCTGGCACTTAAGGTAATTGCATCTATTCCGATTGTATTCCCTATTGAGCCTTTATTGTGACTTGTAGTTTTTGTTTCCATATCTACAGTATATCCCACGAACCAAAAAACGTCGGACATGAAATCAACAGTCAATCTTCCCCATTGTCTTGGTGTCAAGGCACCCCAAGGATCTTCGTCTTCGCAACGTTTGCAGGTTATCGGACCAGCGCCCATGGCGATGGCCCCAAGCTCTGGTGAAACGCTCCCGGTAAATGAAGTTGAAAAAAAGGTCATGTAGCAATATCTCTTCACGATAGCAGTCGAGCTCACCTAGCTGGGTGTAATTGTTCCCTCTCTCTAAAGTCCATCTAGTTTGCGGTTTTCACAATTAGAAATATTCTAGTTCTTCTTTGGGCTCTTTTTTGTGGAACTTTTCTCAAATTGGTGCACAACACTTTCCGTTGAACTAAAGGCTGCTGATGACATCATCCAATATAGATATTCTAGGTAATGTGTGAGGGCACATGACTTTGATGATAGCTTCAACACTTCCTTTCGGCTCTTTGGCCTATTTTTGATCAATAAGGAGAAGACTAGGCACAACAATGCACAATAAACAGGCAGGACAGCTAGTGTCCTGAATGGCGATACAGACTTACAGACCTTTGGTGACTCGTCTGGACAACAATCATAAGTCTATCTTAGAGAAATTTCAACTCAACTCTCCCTTGCCAAATGCTAAGTCACAGCCGAATTTGAGTTGGTCCAGAATGCACTAGGTGAACAAAGTAAGCAGCAGGGGGTTCTTTGTACCATTGTCGATTTTCGGATCATTCCCTTTCCACCAATTATCCTGTAGTGATCTTGGGTCAGCCTTGACGTATTAGCAAACCTGCTTAGCAAAAAGATCATTACCGTTGAGCCCTCTTGCACTTGTAGCATCTTGTAGCCAAGGCACCTGAAAACACGAGTGGTGCCCCCGAAGCTTGGTCCTGGCATGGGCAAGGGATTCCTAAGGATTTCTTGATTTGTTTGTTGTTGCCTCGCCTCCTTCTGCTTTGGGAGACTCTTGGCGGATTCATGGCCCGCAACCTGGCACTGGAAGTCATCTCGTCATCTCATCATAATCTGATACAATCTCTTCAGGCATCTCCCACACAAACTCTACAGTGTCCTGCACTTTTTCAATTCAAAAAATCAGTTGGTGGTCAGGGTTAACGGTTATCCCCCAATTTGACGGGAGCTGTGAGCATGCCTTCCGGTACACGGTTGGTAAACATTAAGGGCTGATTAGTAATGCCGACCGGCAGGTCCCAAGCTAAGAGATTGGCTAAAAGGATGTAAAAGGTGGAGTCCCATCATTACCAAATCCTGAAAGACTGGACGCAACCCATGGCCAAGGATCAACCTGGAAGGGTTCCATCACCGAGCTTTCAAAGATTCAAATATCCATCAATCTACTGATCTACAGTAATTCAATCTATGCAAATCACACGCGATTTTGCGGACAAACGCCTGCGCTCCGGTTGTAGCCATGGATTTGGCCACCTCCTGGCATGCATACTCAACACCTTAATAGACGCATGAGTCATAAGCATCGAATCTGCATAGACATCGCTACAGCCCGCATGCTTGTATAAGATTATCATGTACATCTAAAAACTGGATGACAATGCATCCATCCTGCGTTCATGTTCATATAGTCCTCCGCTATAAACACGTACATGAAGACACTATACATGACACGAGCATATACATGGTACGTTTCTGCATGTGTGCCGTATGAACATGTATGTGCTAGTACCAAGAAAATCTAATGCCGGTACTGTGACAAAACCAAATCACATCATTTTAGAGGATCATGTCAATATCATGGCACATCAGCCATGAAAAAAAACGACAATGCTCATATTCGCATGGCGCTCATCTGCAAGACAACACCAGCAGCAAAGCAGCTTTCAACACCTATACCTCTGAATGGCCAAACACAAATATTTTACGCTCAACTTAAAAAATCTATGACTTTACAGACTCAACACAAAGTAGTTTTTTTACCATGATGTAGCTTCAACTAAGCAATAGTGTGACATGATTGACACAAGGCTTGTGAAGAAACCAAAGCTGCTACCCTCACACCTCAGCTGGCAGTGCTCTGGGCCCCTGAGGCATTGGTTGGTGGAACTGACAGTGCATGGATCATAGATTTGCGTAATGCAACTGGCAAACATGAAGTGTTGTCCTCAACCTCTGTGCAAATGTATGAAAAGTTGCCATTGCACAATTCAAAAGTAAGGGAAGTTGGTGCAAAAAAGGGTTAAACAGTTCGTTTCTCGGGTGTGTGGCTTCTGTTGACATACCATGGATCAACATGTATCAATCCCCAAGGCATCCAACCAATGCTAGCCAGTGGAGGTGACAAATCATTTAAAGCTTTGCAAGGTCAGATTCATCACCTGTGAATACTCAGAGCTACGAGTAGGATCGGCTGAGATCCTAGCACTGCACCATCAGAATATATATAGCTAGAGAAGGACGCCCCCTAGCAAAAGACCCACCCAACTCGCCAAAATTATGCAACATTTCACATATAGTTTTATCACAGTCGCCTACTGTCCCTTACAAGATCCTTTTTCAAGCAGTCTATGCACCACCCTAAAAACCTTCCAATTAAAGCAGGCTCAACACCTACCACCCCTTCATCTTGGCAACACTTCATGCCAACCTGGCGGCCCTGTCAGCCGCCCTGCCTGGCTTGCCTTCACCAGCGATGCTGCACTGCCCATAGCATATCATGGCTTCCGGCAAAAAGCAGGATGGGGTGAAGAGGACTTGCTGGTAAAATAGATGCCCTTGCAACTGGATGCAGGCTGGGATATCATGATGGAAGATTCCGACCCTGTTCTATAGTCCTGGGAAAGGGGAGCAAAAGTATGGAGAGAAATACGTTGTGAATGCGATTATCTGACATTCTTGGGCATGATTAAAGGCAGGCATCAATGGTCGCAAAGACTCAAGGCCAAACCATTCAGAATTTCACTGCGATGGCTTATCCAAAGTCCAGTAGGGCCTTTAGCCTAAGAAACGTGAGGGCTATTCCGTGGAGATTTTTGGGCGTCCTTTGGCTCACTTTCTGCAGTTCTCATGCGCTCTACCTTTACCTTCTGGTTTTCTTGCGAATCGATTTGTGGAACAGCAACTACACGGCCAAAATGTGTGTGTTGCCCGCGGCCCAGCGGGAACATTCAACGGGAAGCTAAAAAAACGTGGCAAGCGTGAGCATTTTGGGCAGTGGGGAAGTTGATCGTCGGTCATGCTTGGGAGTTTTGTTCCTTGACCTAACTTCCTCACAAACCCGAACCCCTAAACCCTAAAACATACCTACATCAAGTCTATACTTACAAGCATACTCTGCAAAATCAATCCACGCGTCCAACATGTATCTGAAAAACGTAATCTCCCTCCCAGTCTATCTTTTGATGCAGGTCCCACCATTGGACCATGCTCCACTCTTTGGCATTGTTGCAAACTTGACCTAGAAAAACATGAAAACACTTCATTACGGTATTACGTAGGTGTGTTTGATATGGTGTTTTAACATACTTTAACTGTCTTTGAAGGTACATGTATGTACATTTGCATATACTCATGAAGCACGAACCGAGTTATCAACTTATGTCTTATCATTTTAAACCTACACTGGTCGGAAATAAATCTTACATCTTACTGTGTCTTGATTCTTCCGTTACCAGGGCACATCATGATCTTTCGCTTTTTAGTCAAAGCAAAGGGTTTCAAATGCTTTCAGACTTCCTTTTAGACGAATAGCTCAAATGAAGTTGTCCATATCTGCTTAATTATTCGATTGGCCCCATAGCTGCTAAGGTTCCAACACCTCGCAAGACCTTGGCCGCATAGATAATGTCGGTGAGGAGGACACTTATGAGATTCGGAACTATCCGTAGAAACAATGTATCCTTTCAGCGTTGGGTTTTGGAATGTTTTGGTTCAGCATGGTTCAGCATCCCATCTGCTTAGATTGTGGATCAAGTAGAAAACATGAGACACACTAACCCACATAGAACGTCATAGAACCACAACATAACCTTCACTCTCACAAGGAGGGTAAATCGAACCTCTAGCCTGCATTGATTCAGTTGTTATGCACTACTATGGAAGTGCTGCTACCTCCAAACCAAAAAACAAAACAATGCATCTGGTAAATTCTCCAGAAGAAAACATGGCCGTCCTGGCTAAAGAAATTTGAACCATGGCCTTGTGGCCTCCCCTTCCGAGGCACCAGGCCCTTGCAACATCTTTGACCATTTGAACTTGATCTCGGGTTCTTTGCTCCTGTGCACCTGCGATATGATCTGAGCTACACCTATGTTCTGGTGGGAGCTGGTATCGACATGTATCGTCAAAGTCGAGGGCCACGAAGCAATGTAACTTCATACTTGCCAAGCTGATGCAACCTGACAAAAAATATGGAAAAATATTAAATGTTCCATCCCAGTTCCCTGGCAGCGTTCCCATGCCCCGGTGTCATCCTCCTAGATCCTATGATACTCAGAGCTGCGAACGCGAATGCAATGAAAAGTGATTCGCCCGAGAAACATATGGCAACAACCAGGGCCCTTCTATTGTGAATAACATCCAAAAAAACAGTTCAAGCAACATAATGCCAAATAACAGTACTGGAAAGTCAATAGGCCAACAAATCCTGTCAAAGCCGATGCGAGTCCATCCGCTGCGCACGTTGCTCTCGTTGCTTCTGTCTCTCATCCGCTTTGGAGACCTGCGGCTGACGGTCTCAAGGGACAAGTTGCTTATTTTTAGAACATGGAACTTCCTGGCACAATTTGGGCCGGTCAAAACACGGAAACACATATCAAATATTATGTAATATAATATGTATAACAATCAACAGTTTGTCGTAACAAACAGTGGCTGCGGAAGGAGGATGGACGGATGAAAGAATAGATCTATTGCCAGAATGATGGTAAAACATCGTATTTGATTCTATGAACACCGTCCAGTGGTGTGATCACGTGGGGCCCAAGGAAGTTAGTCGTGAATTAATGCTTGCCATACTAATTCCTTCACTTCCGAACCTGAATGCCACGAATATCTATTATATAATATATATACATCTATATCCATCTATATCCATCTATGTCAATCCTTTTCATCCACTTGATGCACCAAAGCCACAGCTCCCCCAACTATGGATGAGAGGGGCGTCTTGCCCCAAAAATGCCTACCGGTATATCTTAGATAAACCAATGTTCAATTTGCAGTTTCCTTAAATGGTTCCATGGTGCACCTCAAGCAACTCTCGGCTCAAATCATCTGCATGTTTCTTGCGCGCTTCTGTTTCCTGATGCAGGGTTTCTCCGATGCTCTCACATAAGAAAGGATCCCGAACTTGTTATTTGGTACAGCAGCATGTACATTTCTACCATTGACTTGTACCAATGACTGCTCCAACATCTATACCACCCACATTCCGTCACCTTGTCCCCATTTGGGATCCTTACATGTCCTTCCACATCCTTTCGCTAGTTTTAAGTGCTCAAAGCTGTGGCCTTGCTCAGACCTCCTGAGCTTCTATTATGCTTCATCTGTCTACTTCTTTCCTAATGGCCATAGACAAATATCTCTGAAATGCATAAGAGGGTTGCTGATGGATTTTGAGTGCCTTTTCATGTGTCTCAATTCTTCGAAGATACACAAGCTGAGTGCTCATGGAAGCAAGGCTGTAGGTAATTGGACGAAACGTTTAGAATGGACGGAAAAGGCATGCGTTTGGCAACTGGTACCCAGTTCCAAACAGGAGTCCTTCTTCCATCGTTGCACCATGTCCTGGAGGCAACAGAATTATGGCGAAGTCATGCAATAAGTCAAAGATGTCATCGTTGTCAGGAGTATTCAGGAGTGTGCCAGGGTTAAACTCAAAAAGGATTTAATTCCCTTCGGGGCTGCAAGGTGAGCTGCAAGTTGCGTTGTCCTTCATTCCTTCGAGCTCGGCTTGTCGCAATCCAACCATCCTGATGGACACTAGACTTCACGGTTTTCTTGACATGGGCATCAAGTAGGAAGCGCATTCAGTTTACAAATTCACAGGGCCTACAAAGAAGTACGAAAATCAACAATCAATATCATCAATATCAAGGTAGTTCACCCCCAAAATCCCTCAACCTCATCCTGCCGATTCCTACTGCCTGCACAATTCCGCAAGAAATTGCAGGAATATGAATTAATATATCTTGATGTCTCTGACCTCCTGCTCTCAGC
This sequence comes from Breviolum minutum Mf 1.05b.01, assembly GCA_000507305.1. Lineage (NCBI taxonomy): Eukaryota > Dinophyceae > Suessiales > Symbiodiniaceae > Breviolum > Breviolum minutum. The sequence continues at coordinate 433 of DF244356.1, read as the reverse complement.
ACGCTCTTTCTGCAGGCCAAATGTTGCCTGACTATACCCCCCCAAGCTTTTGAATGAGACCAGGATTCAATCTTTGACGACTTCAAGGCATGGACGTGAGATGTTTTATGTACCTTGAGGCTGAAGCTTATGATGGTAGTGATCCAAATGGAGCTCTGGCAATGCAGCCGGCCAATCCAACTGCAATTTTTTAAGAAACTTGTGCATCGGCAGTCATTGGCCATCTCCTTTCATTTGCCGCCCTGCATGAAACAAACCAGAGCGAAACAGCTAGCAAAGGCATTGGCAGTGCCATAGTTTGGCAAAAGAGACCCCCTGCAACACGTGACAACCTGGCTCCAAACATCTCTGCCACCTAATCACTTGGAAGTCTTGAAACACACATGGCAAGAGAAAGAGTTCCAACTATAGCGACGGACAAACACTTAGAACC
>DF244355.1:2844-30218 GCA_000507305.1 Breviolum minutum Mf 1.05b.01 | reverse complement strand
GTAGTAGTAGTAGTAGTAGTAGTAGTAGTAGTAGTAGTAGTAGTAGTAGTATTGGTAGTAGTAGTAGTATTGGTAGTAGTAGTAGTAGTAGTAGTAGTAGCAGTAGTAGTAGTAGTAGTAGTAGTAGTACTAGTAGTGATTAGTAGTAGTACTAATAATAATAGTAGTAGTAGCAGTAGTAGTAGCAGTAGCAGTAGTAGTAATAATTAATTAGTCCTAGTTTTTAATGGTGAAGCGTTTTAAGGCCCAAGATTTCAGCTAATTCGTCGCGTTTACTTGAAAGCTTCGAGTTTTCACGACGACGATGAAAAAGGATCAAAACCAGGGCACCACGACGACGATGAAAAAAGGTCAGGACATCAGCGCTACCAGCAGTGCGAATGCTGCGTCCGCACGGTCGCGAAGCAGTCAGGCTTCTAGTAGCCCCTCGGGGCAGCAAAATGCTCAGGAAGCTCGCTGTAAGGCGACGTGCAAGGCTAAGGCGAAAAAAAAGAGTGGGAAGTCCAACTGGCCGCGGAGAAGTGGCACCCGTAGTGGAAAATCTGGCTGGGATCGTTGGAACGCAAAGCGCAAAGCTAAGCAGCAGAGATCTGCAGAGATCTGCAAGAAGCCCTCAGGTCGTTTTGTTTCAAAGGCAGTTCGAGCTGACAGCCCGACCTTTCAATCACAGGGAAGTCAGACGGATGCGAATTTTTTTTTGCTGTCTGACTTGCCGGACGCAGCATATGAAAGTGCTGAATCCGAGTTAGGCGAGTTTTTGGATGATGAACATGTGGACTTTCGCAATAATAATTCTGACGACGATGGCTGGTGGAGCCCGAAAGCATATTCCATCTAAGTTTGCGTATAACAGGAACGATAAAAGAAGCACGTCGTGGAATAGGCGAATAGAATCGAGACTTCAGACTTTGAGGTTTCAAATCTAGATCCATTTTAGATAAGGAATTTCCATGTTACTACGGTTCTGCTTGGACGGTTTTTGGTATTTCGGAGGTTNTAAGGAATTTCCATGTTACTTACGGTTCTGCTTGGACGGTTTTTGGTATTTCGGAGGTTCTTTAATTTTGCGTCCAGATTTGAACCTATTTCTAAATTCTGATTTATTATTAGTAGTATTATTGTGAAATTTTTTTGAGCGCATTGGTTGGAAGGTCAAGGCGTGAAGTTTGAATGTTGCAAGATGTCATTATCAGAAATATCCCAGGCATAACATTCATGCCTGCCAGGACTCGTGGCTTCCAGATAAACCCACCCACCGTTTGAGCCATGGCGGCAGTCGACAAATTGGAGCAGCTAGCCAGAATCTATCACGTAATAACAGAGAGCGTCATAGCCTTTGACGACGCTGCTGAAACCCTCGAGATCTCGCCTGATTTGTTGCGTGAGCTTCAAATCACACCCGATGAATTGGGCAGGGTAGGCAACGATATCAGGGACATTCAGCAAAGGGTTTGCGACTGCAAAGCTGGCCTTGCTCGTCAAATCAAGAACAGGATGTCCATGGAAGCAACACCGAAGTCACCGCCGACACATGGAAGCACCAGTAGTGGACAAGCGCCGATCTTGCCGAAGGGACCCCCTCCTTTCCGATCATTGCAGTTTGTCGGCAGCCAGAACAAGGACAAGTCTTTCGATTTGGATGAAGATTGGGCAAGGGCAGAAGAAGCAGCTCGCGCATCCGGACCTTTTACATTTGAGTCCAATCTCTTACCTGAAAAAAAGTAAAAAACCATGTGTGAGCGCCCTGCGGGGCAGGGTTTTTGGCCACAAGCCAAGCCTGAGGGGCGTGGAGGCTTGGGCCACAAGCTCTGAACCGTGCGGATTAGTCCGCCGGCTTCTGGTTTTTTAAGTGTAGCGCCTGCCGTCGTTTTTAACTGACAATGCTCTTCGGAGCCAAAGGCCTTGCGAGGCTTGCTCTGCGGAGCTCAATGGCCCATTAAGCTAGCGCAGGTACATGCCGAAGTATTTCTGCCGGAGCGATGGCGCAAAAGATTTTGGAGATTTTTGCCGCTCCGCAGCCGTTTTGGATAAAACACTTCGATGCCAGCACCACGCGACCACACTAGTGCTAAACACACCAGAGTGGAACATCTCAACTTCCAAAATGGGTCCGGGATCGTGGTGTTTTGTGCATTTTGACTTGCAAATTAAATGTGCTTCGCGCCACAGCCGCGTGCCATTTTTCACCTGTCCGCTTAACAGCTACCTCCGCACCCGCCGCTTTAGCGAGCCTACTTTTCGAACATCAGGAACCACGATTCATTGAGAAAACACAGCGATTCGCGACTTCACTAACATTTTTCGCGCATGTACCTTCTTTCTATAATAGTGACTCCACACGCGGGTGGAGCTTCTTTCTGCTGACTTGACTTGACATCTCTACTCTGCTTGACACCTCTGCTCTGCTTTTCAACTCTGCATATTGTCGGAAGTTAGACTTCTAAACTTCCTTCGACTAGGAATTGAAACGCAACTTTTTCTTTTTTGCAAATTGTAGTACCAGTGTGCAGAGATAGGAAAAATGCCAGGCTGTGACTGTTGCAAAATCAAAACCGACTTCAAGTTGCAAGATGATGCGTCTTTTTTTTTTCATGATCATGGTCCGTGGCTTTCACTATAGTTGATGAAGGCAATGGGCGAGGTATGATTGTCACTTTGTCTGAACGTTTGTGGCTCAAGTGTATCCCAAGTAAGACTTGGTGAAAACAGGTTTGCGTCGCGGTACAGCCGAAAGACAAGGCGTGGATGCGAAGTTTTATTTTTTTGGCCCGACTAATTTCGGGGTTTTTCAAGACTTGGGAAGCCGACCTTAATAATAATGAAGACATTGCACGGCATAGTCATTACGAGGGCAGACTCATAATAGAGGCGCCAAAGCCTTTCCAGAGTTAAAGTGTAAAGCCCGCAAGCCCTGCAGCGAGAAAAATGCCTTTCGGGGCAAGCCTTTCGGGGCAAGCCCTTCGGGGCAAATGCCTTTCGGGGCAAGCCTTTCGGGGCAAACCCTTCGGGGCAAATAATGCCTTTCGGGGCAAGCCTTTCGGGGCAAATAATGCCTTTCGGGGCAAGCCTTTTGTGGCAAAAGTGTTGAGATTCAGAATTGAAGCCTTTTGGGGCTGCCTTTCGGGGCCAAAATTATTCCAAGCGCAATGAGGATGCGTCACAAAAACCGGTCAATTCAATTATTTTTTAAATTTTATTGCGGGCCATATTATGACTAAATGTCTATATATTGTTCCTGATGTTTCCGTCTTGTCGTTTTTGCTGCAGGTGATGGCCACCCGAAGATTCCCGCAAACGAAGAGTCCTACTTCTCCTGCAGACTTCAGTCGCGACTCCCCCCAGTCAAGGAGCAAAAGCAGGGGGCGCTCTACGGAGCGGACTAGGCGCCGAGGCGCAAGCGACAGCGAAGAACCAAAGCGCCCAGGCGCAGGCGACAGCGAAGAGAAGAAAGCCAAGCGCCGAGCCTCCTCAAGTGACAGTGAAGAGAAGAAAGTCAAAGAATCAAAGCGCCGAGGCGCAAGCGACAGCAAAGAGAACAAAGCCAAAGAATCAAAGCGCCGAGCCTCAAGTGACAGTGAAGAGAAGAAAGTCAAAGCGCCAAGGCGCCGAGACGGAACTGACAGGGAGGAGAAAGTCAAAGCGCCAAGGCGCCGAGTTGAAAGTGAAAACGAGGCGGAGCCCAGGAAGGAGAGGAGGGTTGAAGAGCCACAGCGCCGAGGCGCAAGTGAGCCAAAGCGCCGAGGCGCAAGTGAAGAGAAACCAAAGAAAAGTGAAGTCAAGGAGCGAGGCCGGGGGCAATCCGTTGCTTCCTCGACGAGGTCGCACTCGTCCTTGGCGCTTTACAGCCACCAGTGCAAGCATTGTGGGACCTGGTGCTGTGGTGAGTTCGGGTTGCAACAGCACAGAGAGTCCAGTAAGAAATGTTTGCAATATGTTTTCTACGGCAAGGGCTACTCCTGGAGCGACGCGGGAGTTAGAGCTGCCAAGCAGTGGCGGAAGAACCAGGCAAAGTACAGCCACCAAGAGGAAGTCAAACCCGGCACTTCTTGGGTGCTCAAGGAAAACCAGAGCCGTTCCAAGGCCCGCGATTTCCACAAAAAAAGGAACTCCGAACCTTCGGGTTACAAGGCTAAGGAACAGGAGCGTTCCAGGTTGGAAAAAACCCAGCAGGAGAAGGCCAAGGTTGTTGAAAAGCCAAAATCTGCGGACAAGCAAGCCGCCAAGGTGGCAGACGACGAGTCGTCAGAGTATGAATACTGTACCGAAGAAGACAGTGACAGCAGCCTGGAAGTGAAGCCTGCCAGCTCGGCTTCTGCTGCACCAAAGGCTTCGGCGCCAAAGGCTTCTGCTGCTTCGGTGCCAAAGGCTTCAGGGCCAGTTGCACCTCCTGCAGTCTCGAGCCCATCTACAGGGCCAGTCGCACCTCCTGCAGCCTCGAGCCCATCTGGACGGAACCGCGATTTTTTGGCAATCGCCGACTTCTACCAAAGTCAGGCAAACTTTTTGCGAAGTGTCGGCCGCCGCTGACCCTCTATATAGTAGCTGTCTGCAAGCTGTTTGTCGGTTGGCTGGCATGACCACGGGCTGGAGGCCTGCCAGGAAAACCAGCTGCTGACAAACGGCCACCCTGTTTGGTGAAACAGGTCCGAAGTGTATAGTACAGACTTGACCGCTAAATGGTCGACTCAGACAGAGGTGAGTTGAAAGAACACGAACTTGAATTATTTCATATTACCAGAGTTTACCTGATAATTAATAAGTACCAATAATCATGTGAACTTGTTTTCGGTTCAACGTCTGAGTCTACCTGCTGGGCTGGAGACCGCAACGCTCGAGAGTTGCACGCAAGGCAAAAATGCATAATAATGGACGAGTCACGGGCTTGATTGCCTGCGACCATGTTAGTATAAAGACAGCAAAAATTACATGTTATACAGTACAATTTAAAATACACTAATGGACAGGTGTTTTCAAAGGTGTCAAATTTCAAAGTTTCACTTCCAATTTTATCAAAACTTTTCCAAATTAGAATCATCTCACGTGCGCAAAATTAGCAGAATAGTATCCTCTGTAACCCGACGACGATGAGGACCACGACCATGCATGACCACGATAACGACAACAACAACAACAACAACAACCAACAACCAACAACCAACAACCAACAACAACAACAACAACAACAACCACCACAACAACAACAACAACAACAACAACAACAACCACAACAACAACAACAACAACAACAACAACAACAACAACAACACAACCTAACAACACAACTAACNACACACACACACACACACACACACACACACACACACACAACACACACACACACACACACACACACACACACACACACACAACAACAACAACAACAACAACAACAACCAACAACAACAACAACAACAACAACAACAACAACAACAACAACAACAACAACAACAACAATAGCTAGTTAGTCAGTTGGTCAATGTTTTTTGCTCTGACATCCGTCACTCACAGCAATCAATCTCCTCCTATACGTTTCGTATTCTTGAAACTTCCGTCACCGCCTTGTGCGGTACTACTGGTATAAGATTGCATTTCATGAATGTAGGCAGTTTAAGCTTATAATTATATTGTAAGATGGGTAATTTTCCCGAACATGACCCTGAATTTCGTTGATATAGCCCTGCCCGTCTAGCAGTGTTTTGGTTCGGATGCTTAGTTCAGGGCTTTCGGGCCCGATGGCGAAGACATTGGCAGACTTAGACAAGGAGGCGAAGCTGGACCTGGAGATAGGTGATGTGGAAAATCACATGGTGAGGGATGCCAAGGATAAAACGAACGATCAGAACAGGAGCCTGCGGGCCAAAGTTCCAGCACTGTCACAGCTGCACTCGGACAGAGGCCTGTCTTGACGAGAAAGGCGCCGCCTCATGAGCCTCCGGGCCGAAGTTCCAGCATCGTCGTGGCGGAACAAAAACCTGTCTTGAAAAAGGCGCCGCCTGAGTTCAAACCATTACACTTCGTCGGGACGGCTAGCACCGCTAGTACCGGCAACGTGTTCCAGTTGGACCTAGACTGGCAAAATGCCGAGCAACAAGCAGATGCTGCACCAGGACCATGGGTTTTTGAAAGCAAACTTCTTTAAATAGACGTTTGCATCACATACCAGAGCAAGGCGGCAAAATGTGTACCGCGAGGCTGTTCAGTTTTCAACGTATTATATTATTGAATTTCCATGCAAAAAAATGATTTGATAGGGACCAGGTTTCTTCGACAATTGTCCATACTCCTTGTTTCGGCTTACCAGGGGGCAAAGCTGTCTGAGTCTGGGTCACGTCAGTAAGCTGTAATAGTTTCAAAATTTAAACTTTCATATGCCTTAATATGAAACATCGTGTTATTGTCACACGACCATCAGGTTTTTCCTCTTTCAAAGTCAGAATTTTCGTCTTACTATTATTACTTGACAGCATGGGCAAACCTTCTCTGTTGCCAGCGAAGCTTGTCAAGCAGCATGTGAAATGCTGCCAACTGAAACAGGGACGCTGTGCGGTGTGCCACTGGCATAGGAAACAACCGTTGTGGCAAAAGGGGCTGGGGAATGCCGAATGGTTGAAAGTTTGCTTGAAAGGCAAAACAGCGAGGGCAGGTTGCACGTACTGTGCTTGGAGTGAAACTAAAGGCCCATGGGCTGAGTTCGAAATCTCTCCTTTCAAGATCACTTCTCATTGCCTGAAAAGGCATGCAGAAAGCGATGTCCACAGAAAAGCTAAGTCAAACTTCAAAGTTGGTGATGCAGGGGCCTTCGCACCTCCGGCGTCAGAGTTTGAAGCTGCTTTCAAAAGCATGCGCCAAGGCGGCAGTATGCGAGATGGAAAATGTCCGTCTGACCGACGAGCCCAAATAAGATGGTGCCTCTCAGAGGCTGTCCTGGAAATTGGAAGAGAACGTTTGCTCGATGCTCGAAGCATCGCGATAATGCGGGACGAACGGCACGGACGTCTCCTTGTACGGTTCAGGGCATGCTTGAATGATTTGACCGTCACCTCAGGTGTGCTGGGGTTTAGTCCCACCGAAGGGTTTTCCGATAGCCTGGCAGACTGCACGAAGAAGGCAGTGGAAGATTTTTGCACACCCTTCTTACACCCGCCAAGACAATTCACGGCTAAGGCCCCGCCGCCAAAGGTGGATCAGCGGATAAAAAAATCATTGGTCGAACGCACGGAGGTATTGATCACTGATGCCGCCGCACCTGAGCTATTGGCTTCAAGGCTGCTGTCAGGAAAGCGTCGCTACGCAACCACAGGAGCGGAAGCTCCGTTCTTTACAAACGTGAAAGTGATAGGTCGCGATGCGGCACACGCATCCACGCGCCTCCTTAAACGGCCGTTCGACTGTCATGCAGAATTGGACAGCCTAATGGACGAATACATCAGCGGAAAGGATTCGTTCTCACAAAAAGTCTGGAATTCTCATCTTTACAGTCAATGGTGGCAGAAGCTTGCTAAAAAAGGTGGCTCAAGCCTGTCGGCTGCAAAGCATCGCTTTGGGTCGTATTTAAACCCCTGGTCGAAAATATGCAGAAACTTTCACGCTGTTGTCCAACTTACGCAAAAGATTCAATCAACGCATGCTGATTCGGCACCGTGGTCCGCCAAATTGTTGCAAAACTTGAATGGCCGAAAGGCTGTCCTGTTAGGACTGGCTGCAGATGCTGCCGCCACAACGTTGGAGCTGACCCGGTGCCTTGACGACGAAGGTTTTGACGTCAGTCAATTGAACAGCCATGCCCGGCAATTTGGGCTTTCTGTTCAAGTGCTTTTCGCAGATGAAAAGGTCTTCGAGTTGCCCACCTATACCAAGGACTTATTGGATTCAATTGACGAGGCTCCAATTCAAATTCTTCACGGTGGCATCGCCAAAGAGGTGCGCGTGACCAACAATGACAAGCGCTGGGCCTTGAGGATAATGAAGGACTGTTGTGGGCCATGACATGACATGACAAATTTACAATTTAGTCTAGTATGTTATTGACTAAGAGCACTAGAATTGAATAATTAAAAAATGTATTTGCAGGGCTTGACATTTTCTGTTTTTTCGCCGTAGACCCGTTGCAGGACTGGGCGATTGCTTCACAGAAAACCCTTGCCGCAGAGTTTCCTGACTGGGACATTCTGGCTTGTTTCGATGCCTTTGCCTTACATGGCACTACTGCAGGCTCCAAGAACCGGCCTGAAGTCAAGACTTCACTGGAAAAACTTGCCAAAGTCTTCCGGTTGAGCGGCCCAGAATTGCAGACTCAGTACACTGCCGTGCTTCCTATGGCAGCCGCCTTGCAGAAAAAAGGCGGGCTCGAGAACAGAGCTGCTTGGGTGGAAGCCGTTAGCAGGCTCCAGGTTCGGAAAGCTATGAGAGACAAGTATCCGACCAGTGCATTGTTGAAGGCCAGAAACTGACACCATAGATTTTTTTGTTAATTCTGAAATTATTGTCAATCCTTGTTCAGTCAACCAGTTTTAAATGAATGGTACTTCGCAATGCGGCGGCGGAAGTTTCTAAGACAGGCTGAAGTAAGAGGTTGACATTGAAAGTGAGGCAGATTGCAGAGCAAAAACACTGATGGATCGACGCACGTTTCAGGTCGCCTTTCTTTCTTACACTTTCTTGACGACTAGACTAACGTCTATCTACCTAATACCAACCTACCAGATCCATCTTTCTATCTGTTTATTCGTCGTCTTTCATTTCCATCTGTTTGTCTTAGATCTACCGAACTATGACATCTTCTATGTATCTTATTCAATTTCTATAGAATATATCTACATATTATTATCTATCTTCGGGTCTATCTATCTATCTATCTATCTTTCTTTCTTTCTTTCTTTCTTTCTTTTCTTTCTTTCTTTCTTTCTTTCTTTCTTTCTTTTCTTTTTTGATATAGTCGAGCTTGAAAATACTCCGATTCTGATTTGAACATTTTGACTTTGGAAACGTGCTTCGTGCCGCAGCGGCGTGCAATTTGCCAACTTCGAATCCTTCATAGCTGGGCTGTGAGTTTTACCATTTTGAACAGCAGCGTGCCAATTTTAAACATCCCAACTTCTAATCAAAGCTAGCGTCATTGCTGTCCGACTATTCTAGTCTAAAGTCTTCTTTCGTCCCACTTTTCGTCTATTATATACTCCGTCTCTGTAATGTCGGAAGCTTAGACTCTCACTCTTAAATTCAGATTTCAGACCTGGCAGGTTTTATCGTCTTTCATCAGCTGGACCGCCTCAAGTTCCGGGGTAGAACAGCAATTCGCGCAGTTGAAGCGATCCCCTGTGGAGCAGGCGTCTTCACATGTTGACACGGACCGACGAGTGGCCATTGTGATTGGCAGCTGCTTTAGCCCCGAAGAGGTTCAGACTGTGGTCTCCAAGGCACGAGCCTTGTATGGCCAGCTGTTGAATTCAGGAAAGGCTCGTTCGGTGCACAAAACAAGAATAGATGCTGGTACCTGTGGCCGCACGACCACCAAAACCAAAGCTTCAGAGAAACATTTTGCGCGAACGCGCAGTGCTGCTATCCGCAAGGTCACAAGTGAAACTGAATTGGTAACGCCTCCCAGGCACCCTCGCCAGGATCTTCCGGACAGTGTGCAAAAAGAAGTCAAGAAACAGGAAAGTCAGGCTTTGAAAAGGAAAGCCGAAGCTTACTTGGATGGGTTGCTGCTCGACAAAGACGCCACTCCAGAAGTTGTAGCCGCCGCAGGCCACCAGGTGAAGGCAGACGGCGCTAATGACAAGACACGGAGGAAACAGTTTTTGTCTGTCTCAGCCAGTCTGAAACAGCAAGCGAAGCAGACTCGTGTGTGGGCTTTGGCCAATCTTCCTTCGCCTGCTTATTTTTTGGGCGCTTCAGAAGTTGAGAAAGGGCGCTGGACTCGCTTGCTGGCGACAGCCGGCGTGTCTCAAGTCACAGACGCTTCTCGTCGGTGTTTATTTTGCTAGTGGTTAATTTTCCAATTCAGTCATACCCCCAGCAAATCAGAATCAATAGCGCCGGTGTTTTTTTTGATAGTGGTTCAATTTCCGTTTTAAACTTCATTCCCCCATCAAATCAATAAATATGTTCCACACTGTAATTTTATACATGTGACAATGCCCAGGACTTGAAGCAAGCACGCCTGCTGGTTGTCAAGTCCGTGAACCTTGTCAGGAAGTATCGGGTGTTCGCAGGGTTGATGGGAAGCGTGGTTCTGTCAGGCAGCGTTCTTGACAAAAAGGCTGGCGTCAGAATGGGGCACCAGGTCGGGCGCCAAAGTCCAGCCCGCGTGTTTGTCACGGGCCAGTTCCAAACAGAGCATCCAGCACTCACCCTGATCGTGCGGGAAGCTTGCACAAGAGGATCAAGCCAAGGTGGGTGGACAGCATGTTCTTTGGAAGAAACCCAGAATCCACGAGGCAGGGTACCAGGCCTGGTGCTACGGGGCCAGAATGAAGACGTTCATGTTGCAGGCAAGAAAGCAACCCGCCTGACCGCATCAGAGTTTGCTGTGTGGGTGGCAAAGAAATACAGTGCGCCAGACAGCACCGCTTGGATTAAAGCAGGCTGACTGACAAGCCTTCCTTTTGGGGAACCTGACCTGATTGACATGCAGGTTGGGATAATAGTTTAATGGCAATTCAAATTGTCCATGACAGGTTCTGTAAGGGGCCTTTAAATGGTCTAAGAGACGGCTGCTGTCTGTGGGGAGTCAGACTGACGCGGAACAGGCCAGAGCAAAAGTCATGTCATCTGCCGCTGCTAGTAGTGTTGACAGCAAACTGTTCAGTTCAGTGTTTATTTCGGACGTCGTTGATGTCACCGGGTTGGGTTTTGTTGCTTAATTTTCAATAGCCAAGAAAAAATAAATTACATATGTCATATAATTTTCTAATTTTCACTGACAGGCCACTCGGTTGACATGTTTATTATAGGTTCCCGCTGACAACTTTCGCCGCAGATATTTTCCAGTTCAAATTTTGAAGGATGGCCCCGAAAGTTAGGAAGAACTTTTTGAAAGGCAAGCCGAAAGCCAGCCCTGTCACTGACAGCGAGCGGGATGATTTGATTCAGAAAGTCAACAAGTTGACTTCGACTTGGAGGACAAGGCTGTCAAATTGGAAGTGCCAGCATCAATCGTCGCATGGGAAAATTACTTTAGTATCAGATTGCTGCGGTTACGGCTCTGAGTTGATAGCTCTACGACTGCTAGGCCTTCAGAAGCGGATTCACTTGGCCATGGCAACAGAAGTCGACGGAGCCAAGGTTGATTTGCACGAAGCCGTATCTCGAGCCTGTGGAATCAACACATCCTCCACAGTAATGGCGGACATGTTCGAGCGGGACTTGGATTCTGCTCCGCAGGCTGATATTTATGTCGCTGGTTACCCTTGCCCTTCTTTTTCCAAGCTGGGACGGAAAAAAGGGACTAAAGACCGCAGAGGCCTCGTGACTCTCAAGGGTCTGGAGTTCATAGCTTTCACCAGGCCAAAAATGGTGCTCTTAGAGCAGGTTGCCACCTTGCTTCACAAAAGCAATGCACGACTTTGGCAATTTATCCAAAAGACTTTCAGAATATTGAATTATCAAATGATTTTCCAGGTGTTGAACACTAAGCACTTTGGCGTGCCGCAGAGTCGACCACGTGTCTACATTATCGCCATTGTGCAAGAATGCGCGCAAGGCCGCCAGTTGGAAATGCCGCCGGCCAGAAAATCCCATCCAGATTTACATCAATTTCTGGACAAGAACAAGATTGGGAAGGAGACATTAAACCTTCCAAACTACGAAGAAAAGATTGGGCCGTCCTTGTGGACAAAGGGCTACATCGTGGACGTCGGGTCGTCCCCAAAGTTTCAACATGCACTCACAAACTGTTGTCCGTGCCTGACCTACACCCGTTTAAAGGAAGGAGGGTATTACATACCTAAACTGAGAAGACGCGTCAGTTGCGAAGAAGCAGCCCGACTCCAGGGTGTCCCTGCCAAGGTTCTAGCCGCAATGCGGACAACGGAACTGCCGCCGCGATCTGTCGATGCGGCTCTGGGAGATGCAATGAGCATTAATGTTTTAATGCTCACATTGAGGAGAGGATTGGATGTAGCCGGGCTAACAGACATGGGCCCGAAGCATGATTGGTGGTTGCGTTGCCCTTCTGAGTCATGTCACCAGCTCAGCGACAATTTGTTTGACAAGTACGGCTAGCCGCTAGCCACCAACTTCCAGAGGAACCGCCGGAAAATCAATGACAATGATCGTCGTTCTTTGCCGTGTTATCATATATAATTAATCATTAAAAAGCGCCACTGCCTTCTATTATATAATAAGTAAGTAAAAGGCCAAAATGTCGGCATACCGAAAATTGAAATCGTATAATACTTGTTCAGATTTTAACATGTTAAATGGATGATCATAATGAGAATATGACAATGAAAAAAAACAACCGCTAAACGACGCAACCGCTAAACGACGGGGGGCTTACGCGGACCTTGCCTAGGCAAGGTCCGAGTAAGGAGGGCGTCCTCCGCAGGTCCCTGACAGCGTTGGCCGGGTAAGGTGAGTGGGCAATGCCCACCCTCCTTACCCGGACCTTGCCTAGGCCAGCTCCGGGTAAGAAGGGTGTACTTTGGGGTAAGGGAGGTGTCCACGCAGCGCGGTCGCTCTCCTTACCCGAAAGTACACCCTTCTTACCCGGAGCTGGCCTAGGCAAGGTCCGGGTAAGGAGGGTGGGCATTGCCCACTCACCTTACCCGGCCAACGCTGTCAGGGACCTGCGGAGGACGCCCTCCTTACTCGGACCTTGCCTAGGCAAGGTCCGCGTAAGCCCCCCGTCGTTTAGCGGTTGCGTCGTTTAGCGGTTGTTTTCTTTTCTCGTCTTGAAATGATTAACAAGTGTTTGAAAAGTGTCGATGGTCTTAGGAAAAATATGGTATAATAATAAGACAGAGGTGTTTCGTGTGAAGCTGTGTTGTGTGAGTGGTCTTAAATCTTTTATGTGAAAGATGCGTTTGATGTCAATGGTGTCTGGTGTAAAATGCTGTTGTTGTTCTGGTGCCCTGGTGCCCTTTTGTATGCCCAATGTTTTTCATGCTTGGGTCAATGATATCTTTGCTGTGAAGGAGCCTTCTGCTGTTCCATGGTGGTGATGTGACCTGTTTTGATGTCATGAAGTTGCTTGTGGGGTGAGATGAAGTTGTTTGGCGTAAAACGGTTTTTGGTGTACAAATTTGCATTGTAGGACATGTGTTTGGTGTGCAATTTTTCTTTGGTGTAAAGTTTGGCCTCTAAAGTGCAATTCTAAGACTTCGTGTAACAGGTTCCTGGCGTACGGGTCTGTAAAATAGGTGCCTGGTGCAGAGTTTCTGGTCTCAATTACTTCAAAAATATGTAATTCGGAATGAAATTCTTCTTTTGAATTGTAAAGGGTGTAAGAAGTTTTTCTGTGCAAGTTGTCTGGTATAAAAATTGAATCACTAATTGTTTTTTTTGGGGTTTTGTGTACTATCTGGCAAGACACGTCAGGTGTTTGGTGAATAAAAGAATTGTGACAATGAAGTTGTTGGCCACTGGCTCAAGTTCTTAGCTTAGTCGGTTCAAAGTTCGGTACCAACATCGTCTCACTGTCTCTAAGGCCTGATGACATCATTCATTACTTCTGTAAGCAAGGAAATCAAATACAACGTTAGGGCCTGTATAATCGACCTATAGACTTTTGACTACCAACCTTCGGGTTGTAAGCCTTTCGGGGCGGAGGCCTTAATAAAGGCCTATCGTCGTATCGCGGTCTGCAACCTTCGGGTTGTAAGTCCTTCGGGGCATCGTGCCTTTCGGGGCCGACCTACGCGGTCTGCAACCTTCGGGTTGTAAGCCTTTCGGGGCGGAGGCCTAAGAGCCAATTGCCTTTCGGGGCCAATGACCGACGCGGTCTGCAACCTTCGGGTTGTGAGCCTTTCGGGGCGGAACTATATAACCCACGTGGTCTGCGGCCCTGGAAATTCACGATAGATTTTGCCAAACTCTTCAGGTTGAACTGTTTTGAAATCCTTCTCCCCCACGACGCTTTGAACGTGCCAGGTATGGCCAATGACAATGAGAAATTCTGCAGCGCAGAGCTTGAAATTTGAACCAGTCCCTAGCCTTGGTAAGGGGGGTTGAAAAAGAACAAGCTTCAAAAATTAGTGTGCATATCAGCCCCTCTCCTAAATAAACTGCTCCAGCAGCAGAGACGGCCTGCCTGCACAGTTAATCAACAGGCGCATCGATCATGGCAGCCTGCTCGTATATATTATTGACAGCCGACAAGTTTTTGGGCGATGACAGACCACAGAACAAGTTGAAGGCGGTAAAAAATAATGCATTCCGTCCGTGTCGGCAAGTGACCTGATGTGTTCAAAAAACAACTAGGGCGACGTAATTTAAGTGTTATTCAATAGTCTTCAAATGACGATGGTTTTCCACATCAGTGCCTTCTTCAGTAGTCATTTTTTCGTTGCTTAGTCATGACAATGAAATAATATACTAATAAGATTGACGGTGCCTTGTTTGCCGTCGTAGCCGCTACCACTCAAGTCTCGGTCTCAGCTCCTTCTGAAGATTCTTGCTAAGTCAAGACGACGAATGGCTGACCAGAAGATTACAAATGTTTCGGCCTGGTGTCTCAACGCCGCTGAAAAAAAAACCCTTGCGGAACGTGTTGCCGCAGGGGAAAGTGAGAAGACAGTGACTCGTGAGCTTCAGTTGAAGAAAGCGGAAGCGTCGAAACAACGGAAGCTGTCTGCCGCTTCGGTGGCAAAACGCTGCTCGCAACAGCAGGAGCAGTCCAAACCTGCGCCAAAAGGCAAGGCGAAAGCCGTTGCTGCAAAAGTGCCCGTGCTTCCGGCGCCGGAGGATGACGCCACAAACAAGTCATATTATGAGGCCGTGCAGGCTGACATGCAAGTCATTGTCAACCACTATGGAGAAGGACTCTTAACTGAGAAGCCGCTCAGCATCACTGGGGTTGCAGGGTCGGGCGGGGTTCAGGAACCCTTTGACAAGTCAAAGGCCCAGCAGTCCATGACATCTCACGGCGTTTACCGTGCGAGCGTGAACATGTTTTGGATCAATGCATTGTGCTCGCCGTGCCCTGATATTCCGATGAGTAGGAAGCGGGTCCTGGACTTGCGGGACTTCCACTATCCAATGGGCGCTCCAAAATTTCAAACGGAGCGACATGTGGAGGTTGCAATTACAAAGTCGGACATCAACACCGACTCGCCTTCAAGTTTACAAATGGTCTCCCCAGAGGAAGTGGTCCACGCTACCTTGGCCGGTTGCGCGCTGGCGATCCAGCCACACGGTCCAATTATATTATTTTTTCTTTAAAAAAATATATCACCCCTCTTAGTTAGTATATTATCGTTTTTCCATAAACTGGGTTTAAATCCTTTTTTGCCGTCATTGTGAGGTCCAGCAAGAACATGGAGAGCGAACAATGGAAGGAATGGCGCGAGAAGTGGAGATGCGTTTTGCTCAGCACACCATGTGCATTCTCTGAGATTCCGCGATCGGAATTTTGGAAGCACGCTTTCAATAAGCGCCAAAGTTGCTTGCAAGACCACGAGTCCTTGACAAGGACGGCTATGCAGAGCTCCATGGAAATCGCAGCGATGAAGACTATTGCCGAAGCCCAACTGGGCAAAAAATTGTTAACTCCTGCTTTGAGCGCAGAATTGCTGCGGCTGGGCTTGCAGCCTGTAGTGTCAGGGAGGAAGGACCAAGGCGGCCAGGAGGAAGAAGATGCAAATGCTGGTAGTCTGAGCTCGAATTTCATTACAGCTGCATTGAATGCCCACAAGTTTATGTTGTCAAATCCAATTTGCATCGAATTGTTGATGGATTTGGAGAGTCGATGGGGGACAAGATCCCCTTTCCACAAAATGACAAATTTGAACGCGTTGGCAACGAAGCCCGTGTCTGCGAAGAGCAGGCAATGGGTCATGCAAAGCCTGCACGATTGGCTTTGTAATGGGCAGCTGAAGCTTGCGGAGGTGTCAAGGTCGTCTTTGGTAGGCGATCGTCATCACTGTGGCCTGATTGTCATGTTCGAAATGAAGCAAAAGGATCCTTGTCTGCATTTTAATTGTCGTCGTAGATTCATAAATTTTCATATTTTCAATTTCAAGTGGAAAATTTCAGCCTTGCAGGTACTCGAGCATTTTTTCGACGTATTATTGCCAAAAGCAGGGCTTTGCGAAGCTGATCGGAAACAACTGAGAAGCGCGCTGGAAAGCCACGAAGACTATCACTTGCACTCGGCCGGCGATGGCGACTGCACATGGCAAGCGTCATTGCAGAAGTCAGGGATCATGGCATTTGAGCTCATTCAGGACCTTGTTTATTTGAAAGTGCATGATCACACTTTGAAACAAGTTGCCAAACAAGGCGCTGTAGAAGCGATCCTTGAGCATGAGAATATCAAAGATGCTTGGCAAAATCTAACTGCCCAGGTTGCAAACGAAGAAGCCGAAAGGCAAGCTGCATTGAAATTGGCCGCAGGCGGAGAGCAATCGGAACCAGAAGAGGAGGAGTGCGTGGTGGTGCGCAAATCACCCGCCACGTTCCCACTACATTCAGCTGGTTATTGGCGAGCAGTTGGGAATGCCACCGTCCGAACTTATATCACATTGTTACCAGAGCCACGGACACAAGAAGGAGTGACTCAAGCAGTGGCACAATCCAGTCTCAAGAAAATCACTGGAAATCTTGGTGAGTCGTGTGTATTGGTGACTATGGACTTAGACCTGCTGGGCGAGACTTGTGGGCCTAACTGCCAAGGAAATTTGCGTAAACAGTTCCAGCCGCAAGCAGGTCTATTGAGCAAGTTACTTCACGGCTCCATGGTGGCCAGAGGCTCTCCCAAAGACAACGACGCAGGCGAAGCCACACAGGTCGTGGAAGGTGACGTCGTCGCTATTCACACCGGCATGGAAAGAACAAAGAAAGAGGCAAAAAATCTCTTCAAACCGTCGTCCGCCGGTAAGGGATCCAAGGTCAACAGCGAATTGAAGGACACGATTATCACCTTCACAGACGATAGCCTCCGGTCCCGGAAACGACGCGTCAAGGGGAGCTACTCAGGTTGCTCCCACATGCTGTTTGCCTCCTCTTCCTGCATCTCCTTGTCGGTGCCTGAAAAGTCTTACCAGCACCATACTGGAAACTGCTGGTCGAACGTCTTCTCTCAAGTATCAGCTCTGGGGCCTAGCGATCTTTGGCATACCACAAGGCGGGCCTGTTTGTTTTCTTTTTTCATTGTCACATTTCATTTCATCCTTAAAAATTCTACATTTATTATTAAAGTACGCACTTGCAGCACATCACTTTGTCTTGCAGGTCTGACAAGGAAGAAATCCTGAGCAAGGACCGCTGCGTCAAGAAGACAGCGGATGCCGAGGCCAAGGATTCCGAGGAGCCTGCTGGAGGGGCCCAGCTCGAGTCAGTTTTCTCAGCAGCTGTGTTGCCAACGGACTTTTACCGTGATTTGATCAAGGGACACTCGGCAAAAGGGCTGCTAGACCTTTCGGTCGGCCAAGGCTGCAGTGCACGTGCGTGTTTGTTGGAACGCGTGCCATTCGTCGGATTTACACTGTCCGAACAGCACAGCAAGCGGCTCGAGGTTCAACTGACAGACTTCATCGTTGCAGAAATGAAGCGGGAAGGGTCGACGCATTACAGACCAGAAGCATGCAATTCAGGCGACGGCGAAGTTGAAGGCAACTCCGAGGAGAAGCCGAAGCCAAAGCCAAAGCCTAAGCCAAATAAGGGTGGCAAACCAAATAAGAACAAGCCCGCCGAAAAGGAGGAGGAAGGAGAAGAAGTCCCGGAACCACCGCAGAAGAAAACAAAAACCGGGGACGTCGCTGAGGCTGATGACGACGAAGAAAATGAAACCCTTCCCTGGTAGAGCCATATACGTGAGGCTGAAAACGTGGACTCAGTTGATTGAAGTGTGAAACTCTTCTTTTTAATTTTGCCTGAAAAGGTCGGAGGGCGCTTGCTCCAGTGATCAACGGAAAACACGTCAATGTTTATTCTGAATTTAGTGTCATTGTCATTGTCATTGTAGTCTTGTTTTAATACTATTTAAAATCGCCTGTTCGACCATTTCAGTATTCAGAGACGCAGCCATGTAGCTGTGACGCCGTCAGCCAGGCAGGAGGTGAATTGTTGAAATGAAACCATCATCTCTTCAATTTTTCTTCATATTCAAATCTTATGTTGCAATTTTGTCTGCAGCCAGTGCTTCAACGGATCTGAGTCTTCAACTTTTGAATCTGCGGGTGCGTTTCAAGTTTGAGCCAGGGCCACCAGAATTATGTGACCGTCATGTCAAAGAAATTGAACAAGTGCCAAGTCTCTACTTGGTTTTTTGACAAAACCCGTATCTGTCTAATATTCCTATCAGTCGTCTATCTGTCTGTCTATCACAGGCCTCTGACGCGCGCGCGCTCGGCAAGGTTTGGAAGGTTCTGATTCTTTAAATTTAATTTTGAAGATTATTGAAAAAATTTCAAGACTTGGAAAAGGACGCAAAGTTTGGAAGTTCTATGGCTCCTGCAATTTTTGGTCCTGGTTCAACTGAAATGCAGCCTGGCAAGTTTGAGCTTTGTGTTGGTGTTTCAATGCGACCCTGAAGTTTCCAGGCAACATGTTTGTAAACGTGTGGTTTAATTATTCATTTTAAAAATGAATGACGACGAAGTCAAGCGAATATCAAATAATTTGGGTTTGGTATGTGCCAGCTAAACTTCTTGTGTGGGCGTTAGACGCTTCAATCCTGATCCCACCGCTGTCAAAAGCGTGTGCAAAAGTGAGAGGTTTGACACACGCGCCATGAAACTCTATGATGGATGTTACTCTGTTTTTTCTTGATTGCATGGGATAATAATTGTTTGTTTTTTTGTGGACGATGACGTCCATGATTCATGATGATGATGACAATGATGACCAATGATGATGACGATGACGACGATGGTTTTTCAAAAACTATGCCATGCATCATTAATGCTGCAGCGTTCATTCAACTAAATAAGCATTGACATTTGTCATTTGAAGTTTGTGTCAGTTTTTTTGAGTTTTAAGTTTTGCGACTGAGTGCGCATGTGGCTCAGAACTCGCAGTCTAAGTTGACAGGGTTGTTTTGAACCATACGAGGTTGACGAGGCGTGAAAGTGTTGTCGTTGCGGGAATGGAGAGAATTATGGGGGGGGCCTCCGAATCTATAATAATGTAAGGTCAAGGCTTTGTTGGCCTTAGGTTATTTAATTTCATAAGACAACTTTGCAAGCCATGCCCTTCGGGGCCGAGGCCTGCGGGCCAAAGGCTTGCGAGCCATGCCCTCTGGGGTGGTCCTTCGGGACCTTATTATTTAAAAATAAGCGGCCTGAGGGCCATGGGCTTGCGAGCCATGCCCTTCGGGGCGGTCCTTCGGGACCGAGACCATTAAAGGTCAAAATGCCCCTTCTCACGGGGCGAAGGCCTGCAGGTCAAACGACTGCGGGCCAAACAATGCTTGCAATGGCAACTGCAAAGTTTTGGTTTAAAATTTTAATATTATTTTAAAATAATATGGTCGGGTCGCATTGCTGTCAATTTTTTTCTGCAATCCACCCTGGTCAGGTAATGGCTGTGCATGTTAGCAGCGCCGACTACAGTCGTGATAGCCCAGAGGATAACGAGGACGAAGCAGAACGCCGTCGGCGTGAGAAGGCGGCAGCACTGGCCCGCAGTGAAGAGGCAGACGAGGAAGCAGTTCAACGCAATCTGCGTGAGAAAAAGGCCGCTGAGGCTCGTCGCCATTTAGAAGACGACGACGAAGAAGAAAAACGCATTCGCCGTGAGAAAAAGGCCGCTGCTGCTGAGTCTCGCCGTCGTGAAGAAGAAGAAGAAAAACGCCGTCGGCGTGACAGTGAGAAAGCTCGCCGTGAAGAGGAATCTTCGGAAGAACTTGCAAGAGAAGAAGCAGAAAAACGTCATCTGCGTGAGAAAAAGGCCGCTGAGGCCCGCCGTCGTGAAGAAGAATCAGAAAAACGCCATCGGCGTGACAATGAGAAAGCTCGACGTGAAGAGGACGAACTTGCAAGAGAAGAAGCAGAAAAACGCCGTCTGCGTGAGAGCAAGGCCGCTGAGGCCCGCCGTCGTGAAGACGAACGCGTTCAGCGTCGTGAGAACCGTCGTCGTGAAGAGGACGACGAAGCTGAAGAAGAACGAATTCGGCGTGAGAAAAAGGAGAGCCTGAGGGCCACTGTGGCAGAGACACGCGACCGCCAACCCAGTGTTGAGAGCAGCGCAAGTCACAGTGGGTACTTGCGTTGCAACATCTGTAACGCCCATGTTGTGGGCCAGTTCGGCTTGCAACAACACAAAAAGTGCCTCGCCTATCAGTACTATCAAAATGGAAAAATTGATTGGCATGCTGCGCAGTCTCGTGCACACAAGGTCTGGAAGCAAAAGCAAAAGCGGCAGGAAAGCTGGCATCAGGGCGAGAAGCTGGCACACAAGGCGTACAAGAACGACGACAATAACAAATACCAAGACCACAAAGGTCGCAGCCCTAAGTTCAACCCGAAAAAGACCAGGCCTAACAGCCCAAGCAAGTCGCCGCAGAGCAGGCGCAACGAGCCAAAGTCATCTCGCCGTCGCAAAAGCCCCAGCAAGGCCGGAAAGTTGGATTCCGCCACCGCAGCAAAGCCTCAAAGGCCCCCGGGCGTGCCAGCAGCAGTGTCAAGGTGCCGCAGACTGGCAAGGGCGGCAGCCCCAGCCACCAAAAAACAAGCCGCAGTGAGCCAAAGACCAAGGCTCAGTCTTTGTCCACAGCACCACCTGTGGCCAAGAAACCGAAAGTTGAGCTTGCTGTGGCAGCCTCGTCATCGTCGTCGTCTGAGTCTGAGTACACTTACGTCAGCGAGGAATCGGAAGAGCCGCTCCAGGCAGCCGCCGCTGCCCGGAAAGCGGCCGTTAAGCCAAAAGCCGTGTCTCCAGCAGTGCCTGCGCAAGGAATGCCAAGGCCAGCGCAGCCAGCCTCCGGGCCAGCGCCGGCCCAGCAAGCATCAGGGCCAGGCGCGACAACAACCGCACCTGCGGTGCAAGTCACGGCGCTTGCAGACTTCTTCCAAGCCCAAGCAAACTTCATGAGGAATTCGTTGGGTTGAAGTCGCTGAGCGGCCGTGGCGATGAGGGGTGGAGTTTCTGAACGTTGCACCACGTTTGCCTGTTGCAGGGCATTGACTTGAAGTTCCCGCGTTTTTTTGATTTGGCCACCTGAGCCAGGCCAAGCTGACAGACTGGCACCGACAAGCTGCCACCTGAGGAAAAAATGCTTTCCTCAGCAGCGTTACCCCAAATAAGTAAATTATTAGTTCTCTTCCTTGTCAACTCGTCTTGAACAACATCATCAACAACAACTCATCAACAACAACAACAACAACAGCAGCAACAACAACAACAACAACAACCACAACCACAACAACAACAACAACAACAACAACAACAACAACAACAACAACAACAACAACAACAACAATAGCTAGGTAATCAGTTGGTCAATGTTTTTGCTCTGACATCCGTCACTCACAGCAATCAATCTCTCCTATACGTTTCGTATTCTTGAAACTTCCGTCACCGCCTTGTGCGGTACTACTGGTATAAGATTGCATTTCATGAATGTAGGCAGTTTAAGCTTTTTAATTATATTGTAAGATGGGTAATTTTCCCGAACGTGACCCTGAATTTTTTTGTTTCACAGGTGTATGAAGCTGGTGTTATTGCGCCTGCACTGCAGCCGTTTTTCAGTCATTGCTTTTGAACCCTAAAAAAGGCCTGAGAGCCAGCTGTCACTTGGGCGCAGCTCCAAGAATATTTGGATGCCAGGAGCCTTGCAGCAGCAATGCAGAGGCCTTCTTTGGCATCCAGAGAATATTGGGTCCTCAAAATTGCTCAAGATGTCGAAATGCTCAGTGGTGAGCTCTGTGGACAAGGTGAGATGGAGGTTCTTGCGTGTGCAAAACTGCAATGACTGTTGCGTCATTTGCACATGCAAGAATCTCCATCTCAACTTGCTGCCAAAGTGCCACACAGCTTGCACCACAAGGTTGGAGATGATGGCCATATGAGCACCCTGGCATGAAGCCTACCCTTCAGTGTAAGCTTGGTGCCAGGTGCCACTGGTGCGCAGAAACCAGTGGCAGGGGGGGACAGCGGAGGATTGGCAGGAGTCTCCCCCAGGCTCAGGTTATCCGCTTTGGAACTCCTTGGTTGGGTTCCCCACGTTTGAGACGATCCGGATTCAAGCAAAAGTGACTTACTCTTTGCATAAGTCCCGCTATTGGCACAAACGCACTGTTTGTCCTTCCAGATGCAACCATAGTCTTTGGTGGTTGCAGCAACCATCGAGGAAGGTGGGGCTCTGCATCTGGAAGCACCAGCAGTTGCACCCTTAAATGCAAAGGAAGACCTGTGCAGGCTGGCCGATGCTGGCTGATGGTCACAGTACGTCCTTTGGGGCGGAGGGTGAGCCCAATTGGAAGACACGATCGCCTGCCCGTTTCGCAGCAGCGGTCAGGTGGTTGTGCCTTCCTTTTGGTGTGAGCCATGGCTGAGTTCTTGCTTTCATCCGGCTCATTTTGTCGCGCAAAATGGGGTAGGTGATGCGTTTGTTTTGGTGTTCCTCCTCCGCTCCAAAGTGAGTGTGAAAAATAAGATTTTCTGGCGTGCATGGACAAAAGGCCACCAGCTCAGGTGGGCTGACACCTCGGAGAAGTGTCCGCCCATCTGAGCTGTTGGGTCTGTCTCCAAGACGATCAGTTTCCTCGTGCAGGAAGGCAAAATTGATTAACATACCAGTAGAGCCGCACGAGGCGGACTGCCGAACTGTCTAACTGATTAACTGACTAACTGGCTAGTTAGCTAGTTGGTTAGTTAGTAGCTAGTTAGCTAGTTAGTTAGTTAGCGAGCTAGCTTGCTAGCTAGCTAGTTAGTTAGTTAGTTAGTTAGTTGGTTAGTTGGTTTGTTTGTTAGTTTGACATCCGTCACTCACAGCAATCAATCTCTCCTATACGTTTCCTATTCTTGAAACTTCCGCCACCGCCTTGTGCGGTACTAGATTGCATTTCATGAATGTAGGCAGTTGAAGCTTATAAATATATTGTACGATTGGTAATTTTCCCGAACAAGACCTTGAATTTTTTTTGATTCACAGGTGTATGAAGCTGGTGACCTTGCACTGCAGCCGTTTTTCAGTCATTGCTTTTGAGCCCCAAAAGGCCTGAGGGCCAGCTGTGACTTGGGCGCAGCTCCAAGAATATTGGATGCCAGGACTTTTGCAGCAGCAAGGCAGAGGCCTTCAGAATCTATTCTGAAAGACTCAGCGTTGCTGCTGCAAAGGTCCTGGCATCCAGAGAATATTGGGTCCTGAAGATTGTTCAATGAATCCAATGCTCACTGGTGAGCTCTGTGGACAAGGTGAGATGGAGGTTCTTGCGTGAGCAAAGCTGCAATCACTGTTGCGGCATTTGCACATGCAAGAATCTCCATCTCAACTTGCTGCCAAAGTGCCACGCATGCAAAGGAGGCTGGCTGATGCGGCTAGCTGATGGTCAGTACGTCCTTTGGGGCGGAGGGTGAGCCCAATAGGAAGACACCATCGCCTGCCCGCTCCGCAGCAGCAGTCAGGTGGTTGTGCCTTCGTTTTGGTGTGAGCCACCAGTTAAGGTTCTTGCTTCCATCCGGCCCATTTTGTCGCGCAAAATGGGGTAGGTGACGCGTTTGTTTTGGTGTTCCTCATCTCTGAGGTGCAATGCGATACCGCTTAAAGTCAGTGTGGGTCCTGCCCATATTTTTCAAATAGATTTTAAGGCTTACATGGACAAAAAAAAATTTTTTGGCCACCAGCTCAGTTGGGCTGACAGCTCGGAGAACTGTCCGCCCAACTGAGCTGTTGGGTCTGTCTCCAGGACGATCAGTTTTCTCGTGCAGGAAGGCAAAACAGACAGCCCGGCGCATTGATGAACAGGTCAGGTGGTTGTGCCTTCGTTTTAATGTGAGCCACAAGCTGAGTTTTTGCTTCCATTCGGCCCATTTTGTCGCACAAAATGGGGTAGGTGGTGCGTTTGTTTTGGTGTTCCTCCTCCGCTCCAAAGTGAGTGTGAAAAATAGATTTTCTGGCGTGCATGGACAAAAGGCCACCAGCTCAGGTGGGCTGACACCTCGGAGAAGTGTCCGCCCATCTGAGCTGTTGGGTCTGGTCTCCAAGACGATCAGTTTCCTCGTGCAGGAAGGCAAAACAGACAGCCCGGCGCATTGATGAACATACTAGGAATTGAAACGCAACCGGTTCTTTTTTTGCAAATTGTAGTACCACAGCCGATGCACCCCATCCATGAAACCACCACCGCCGCGGAATAAGTGTTCAAAGTGCTATGGAATGGACTGCTTCGGTACAAGCCTGTAATTTCATTTGTTCACAGTGCTACGGAATGGACTGCTTCGGTACATACTTTACACATGTCCAAACCTGAATTATTGTAACTCTTGTTCACAGTGCTACGGAATGGACTGCTTCGTTACATACTTTACACATGTCCAAACCTGTAATGCAACTCTTGTTCACAGTGCTACGGAATGGACTGCTTCGGTACATACTTTACACATGTCCAAACCTGTAGTAATGTAACTCGTGTTCACAGTGCTACGGAATGGACTGCTATAGATCATAGCACAAAGGTCCCGAAGCTAGACTTGACAAAAAGCGCGATGAAAATGTAGCCGATACTGATACCACAGCGAAACGAAATACACCTCAAAAACCGAACCACATTTAAAGGGCCCAAATTTAAATCAAAAATATGGACATGTTACAATTCCCTGCAAATAACAATTTAGTGCCTTTTTTCTGCCCAGTGGAATTGTGCAAACTTTAGAGAATTTCTGAAAGAACAATGTTACAAAACCATGAGAATTTTCACGTTTTTTTGTTTTTCACAACATATGTTTTCTTTTAAGTCATGCAACTACACGCGCGGAACGCGCAGAAAACCGTCCGCGGGGTAGTTTTAATTGTTGTCAGCGTTTTTCTCAACATCGTTATCCTTCCACCAAATCTCAAGCCATGGAAATCCATGGCCCAGAATGAATGGCACCAGTTTTAACTAGAATGATGGTCATGCAATTTCTAGGGTCTCAAGCCACGTCGGGCCTTCAAACGGTGTGACAATCACCGTGCAGGCGGGGCGTGGATTGAAGGTTGTTGTCGTCGTGGTCCTCAATTTTCCCCACCACCAAATGTATTAATTAAATTGAATGACGTGCAGCCTCTGGGCCGACTTGCCTGAGGGCAAAGATTGCCTCCGGGCAGAAGCCTCCGGGCTGACTTGCCTGCGGGCAAAGACTGCCTTCGGGCAGAAGCCTCCGGGCTGACTTGCCTGCGGGCAAAGACTGCCTTCAGGCAGAAGCCTCCGGGCTGACTTGCCTTCGGGCAAAGACTGCCTTCGGGCAGAAGCCTCCGGGCTGACTTGCCTGCGGGCAAAGACTGCCTGCGGGCAGAAGCCTCTGGGCTGACTTGCTTGCGGGCAATCGAATGAAGTTTCAAGGGGACTAAGTAAATTTCGTTTGTTAAATTAGGGGAAGTTTTTTTTGGGGTTAATTTTTGAAAACGTTTTCCGTTTCCCATTCGTGTCCCTGTCAGGTTGGCATGGCAATTAGGGCTACAAGCCCCACCCGGACCCCTTCGAGGGACCGGAGGCGTTCGCGCTCCCTTGCGTCCGACACGACATTTGTTGTGCAACACCGCAGACGCGAGACCTACAGAAGCTCTTCTCGGTCTGGTTCTGTGGAGCGGCAGCGCCGCAGGGCTCTAAAGGCTCAGGACCACACTTCTGAGTCTCCTGCTCGGCGGTCAAATGCCAGTGGGACTGGGAGGCGTCGCCGAAGTCGCAGTCCAGAACCTGAAAGGTCTCGCAGCCCTTCTGCCACCGATGAGGAGGACAGAACAGTTCGGTGCAAGCAGTGCGGCAGTTACTGCCAAGGCCAGGTTGGCCTGAAAATGCATGTGGCCAACTCTAAGAAGTGCCTGGCCTACGGTTTTTGGAACAAAGGGATTAAACCTTGGCAAAAATGCTTGAGCTTGGCCAACAAGCAATGGCAGGTCCGGGAACGTCGCGAGAAGCAAGCTCGTGGCCGTTCCAGGTCCCTGGAACGTGGCCCGGAACGCGAGAAGAAGACACGTTCCGGTGAACGTGAGAAGACTCAGAAGAAGCCAGGGAAAGAAAAAGTAGAAGAAAAGAAAGACAAGAAAAGTGAGGCCAAGGACAAGTCACAGAGCAAAAACAAGTCGGAGAACAAAAGCAAGCCGGCGCCGCCGGTGACAACTGCCTCGGCGGTGACCGTGACGACACAATCGTCTGACTCTCCGGAGTCATATTCCTACTACTCGTCGCCGGAGCCAGTCCCAGCAAAGCCTGCTGCACCTGCTACACTGCCATTGAAGTCAAAGGCACCGCCAGCGGCAAGGCCCCAGACAGGGCCAGGGTTTAGGAGGAGGCAGCGACATGGACCTCATCAATAGTGTGCTGACCACCCAGGCTCAGATGATGAGGTTCTGGATGGCACACCGCCAGGGTAATTAGAGGTCAGATCGCATCTTCTGCGGCAAGTTCTGCAGATGTGAGGGGTGAAGTTTCAAGCCTCAGTGGCCTACGGTCGCTGCTTCTGCGGCAAGTTCTGCAGATGTGAGGGGTGAACTTTGAACGACCAGCGGCCAAGGCATGGGCCTGACCGCTGCGGGCTGGCAAAAAAAGGGTGTGCAAGTTTCGTCGTTGCCGTACTCGTCGTCGTGCTAAAACTAAGTCGTACTGAAACCGACGCTTCCCTTGAAGTATTATTGAAGAATGATATATGATATATATATATATATCTATCAATTATTGACCCCACAATCAATGTCATGACATCAAAACAGGTCACATCACCACCATGGAACAGCAGAAGGCTCCTTCACGGCAAAGATAACATTTAGGACATGTGAGATTCGAATCTATCTGCGCTGCCTGAATTCAAACAAGCAATCAAACTCTAAGAAACAACCAATAAACCCAACAAACCAAACAACCAAAAAAACAACCAACCAACCACACACACACACACACACACACACACACACACACACACACACAACACCACACACACACACACACACACACACACACACACACACACACACACACACACACACACACACACACACACACACACACACACACACACACACACACACACACACACACACACACACACACACACACACACACACACACACACAC